>MCJB01007369.1:261002-279193 GCA_002018475.1 Nicotiana obtusifolia
CTAGGCCACGATAAAGATGCACTATCTTATGATTTTAATTTTGTTTTCTTGAATTAATGACCTAATAGTTAAATATGAGTAATTATAGATCCAATTAATTATTAAAATGACTAATAATCAATTCGAACTATTTTATTTATTTTTAGGAGTATTTAGGGCAGGGCAAAAATCACGTGCTCACAGTGTACGGTTCATCAACAACTTTATAAGCAATAATACGTTTTTGAAATACCCAATCAGGATCTATCCAATGAACAATAACTGTAATATAATCACAATTATTTGTAGAACGACCCATATCCGTAGTAAGGCATACTCTAGTGTCAAAGTTATCAAATAAATATCGCAAATAATCTTTATATTCGTTCTTAAATTTAATAATATCATTTTTAACAGTAGTTCTTGGAAAACCTTTAAAAGAAGGATTATATGTAACCTGAATATAACGAACAAAACCAGTAGAAGAAAGAAAACTATAAGGTAAACCTTCTACCGGAGCTAGTTTAGCAATATTTTCCCTATCCCTTTGTTTATCATAAGTAAGAATCCTTCCTGTTGTTTGGTTTATTTTCGCTTGGATACCCGAGGATTCATCATGTGCTACTCCCCCATGTTCGGTTCCTAAATAAATACCCCCCGCCTGCATTGACCATTCCTTAGGATGTTTATATCTTAAGTTGTCCTAATTTTGCCCGTCCCACCTTCGTTACCCCTAGTTTTAAAAATCCACTTCATTCCACAAAGACCATATACAGCCGTCTGATTTTCAACTTTCTTTTGCACAAATTTCCACACCTCAGATCTGTCCTTACGTTTAACCGGGACTCTAGTAGGAGGTACAGGAGGCAAGTCAGACTGAACTTCAGGTGGACTAGCTTGAAATTCATGTGGTTCTTCTAAATTAACCCTAGTTTCATAGTTATATTGCGCTTCTATGTGTTGAGAATCAAGTGGATTATTAGAACTAAAATATGATAATATTGAGAATCATCTATGCGCTGACTAGAACTACCAGCAATTCCTTTACTCCTATTTTCCCAACGACCACGTGCCCGCCCCCCACTACTAGTTCCAATTGAACCTCTTTGAGACATAATTATAGCAAATAAAATAAATATAAAATATAATAAAAGAGTAGGAAGTAGGAACGACCAACCAAATATAACCGTATAATTGAGGTGAAGTTGAAATTTGAACCTTCACTTGATAGCAACTCCAATTAAAACTTGATAAAGAATCAAAATAGTATAATTTACACAAATAGCCAAAGTAACAAAATAGCAATATTGTAGAGAGTTTGAGAGAACTGTGTGAAATATATGATGAAATAATGGGGTATTTATAGGAAAAAAAATTATTAGGGGTGGTTATGGGGTGAAAATGACCGTTTTTGGCCGTTGGACAACGACTATTAGCTCAATAGAGCCGTTGCCAACAACTAGTTTTAAACTGTCAGTTTTTTTTTTTCTTTCCGAATCGAACCGGTCCAGTTCCGGCCTTTTCCAGCCCTTTTTTGTACCCGTTCATCCAGTTTCAAAAGGACAAACCGTCTCGCTATCGAGACCGGCACTCCAAAATAATAAATGGTCCGGTTTCCACCGGTCCGGACCAGTTTCCGATCCGATGTGAACCGTTACTATCCACTTAAAATTAATTTGTAAGAAAAGTGCTACAAATTGGTTGTCATTTTCAATGATTTTGAACCTCTCAGAAAGATAATTTTCATTCTACTTTGAAATAGCTGAATTATTAATAAAAACAAAAAAAGGGTTATACATTTACAAATAAAAAATACATACGAGATGTATTTTAACGTGACAACTCAATTGATAATACTTTCGCAAATAAGTTCGGTAAGATTCATAAATCTAGTTAATCAGCCAGTTTTTTTTCTTTCAAAAGTTAAAACCGAACGCACCAATTTGAGAAAAGTAATACTCCTATTACTATATATATAAAATATATATATATATATATATATATATATATATATATATGAAATTCGGTTACTAGACCAAGCAAGTGAACTCTTTCTGAAACACATATACTCCTTTCATTTCATATGACGACGTTTTACTTGGCAAGAAGACTATGAAAAAAGAACTTTTGATACATACTAAAAGTACCTTTAGAATTTATAATTTTAAATATTTTATGATATTATTATGACTATAAAAGTAGATCATTAAAGATAAAATAGGATTAAAGTTAAAGTAATTTTAAATATGTAAAAGAATCATTTATTTTGGAAATTAAAAATGAAAAAAAATTACATAAATCAAATAGAGGAAGTAGGTTTTAAGGAAAATGCTAAATTGCTAATATACCAATTATCATACATTTTTAGACTAATGCTATTGAAAATTTTCTTAATACTATTTTCACAATGATAAAATTTAATTTCTTATTTAGTTATGTAACCACAGCTGTCTTTTGTACAGTTAGTTGACTCTGTTTCTCCATCTATGTGATAACAGGAGAAGTCATTGCCAATATTCCCTAATAATACGTTCATTACAAAACAAACAAATACTTGGTCAAAAAATTCTTTTACAATAATGCGACAAAAGAATATATACGACATTCTTTTAGTCCATTATGAAAAGATGTACGTTTTTATGTATTTGAGTACTCTACACTTCTAATATTTTCATTTTTACTAATATTCTCTTATATAATTAATGTAATATATTGATAATTACTACTTAGATTTAATTGATATTTTTGGTATACTATATGTTAACGTGTCAAAAGATTTTTTCCCTGCGTCAATTAAATAGCATTATACAAATTAAAATGAAAATATAACAGGATAAATAAAGGATAATTTATATAAAAGACATTATAGTTAAAAATTTCTTAAAAGTGAGTAAAAACGAGTAATTTGCATGTTAAACAAAGAAACAAAATGATTAAGCTACCCGCTATGTCAGTAGGGCCCAGCCGCCGCTGATCCGCTAGCTCCCATTCACATTTGTCAAAGAATTTACCCAAACCATCTTCTGTCAGTCAAAGTCAAACTTCCACTACTTTCAAACACGCCATAGAAATTTACCCACCACCGCCAAAAAAAGGCTGGCTTTGCCGTCACACATGACTTTTCTCTAATATTTAAACTCATTAAAATGACAAAATAATCCCTCAATTCAACAACCCACCCACTTCATCTAGGTCCCTTTCGTCATTACACACAAGAAAACAAAAGGAAGAAAAGAGAGAGACTAGCTTTGTTGTTTCTCCAGCCCAAAGTCTGTAATAGCACTCAAAAAGGCAGGACTCACATGAAGAAGAGAATTATTGTAATAAAAATTAGCAGATTCTGACACCCTTTTGGGAAATTCGAATTGGGTTTGGATTTTCTTGGCCAAAAAATGGCGTTTAATCCTAGTAGTAGAATGGACCCACAAACGGCAGCAGAAAAAGCCGTCTCAGTGATCGGGTTCGGTTATGATTTGACGAGTGATATCCGGTTGACGGCGTGTAAACCCGGTTCAAGCGGGTCGGGTTTGATAGAGATTGATCAGAAGTCGACCAAGGACCTAGTGGTGCCAGGTGGGGTGGTGGTTTCAAAGGTTTCGACTTCAATCAAGTGCGATAAAGGTGAACGAACTAGGTTTCGCTCTGATGCTCTCTCTTTTAGTCAGGTAATTTTCTTTTTTCAGCTCTTTCCTCCACTTGTCTTTTTATATTTATTTTTTCTTTAACCGTTTAATATTGGTATGGTTGCTATAGCCTATAAAGGAATTGGGTTATTGAATTTTTGCTGTTGCTGTTCATTTGCTGGAAAGAGTAAATTGATAGTGAAGAGCTTGTACTTTTTAATCAGTTCATTTAGTGGTTTGCCTGAAATTTCATTTCTAGGAAATTTAATTTGCTTCAAAATGAAAAAAAAAATTGAATCTTTTTGTGAATTTTTTCCTATCTAGTTGATTTTGGAAGGTTAAATTTATTCACGATAATTGGCTTATGCGTACAAAAGGAGAAAGAGTTATTGGTGTTGCTATTTCAAGTCTCATACTTGAAGAAAAAGTAATGTAGGTACTAGGGAAATTCTGGTCAATTAATCACAATTTGGATAGAGGCGTTGAGTTATCTACTACTGGATAAAGTTTTGCCTGGTTTGCGGAGTTGCATGTGAAGGTATCTGGTCTGATTTGGCCATTAAATAGGACTTCTTGAAGTATTGGTTATTGTATGACAACTAAGTACATCAATCTCTTTGGCTTCTGGAACTTTGTCAATCCTTTTACTGCTGGATAAAATACCTTTGGCAGCTAATCAGCTTGATAGCACGATAATAGCATCTAAACGCGCAAATGCTGTAGCAGGAGCAGGGCCAGTCAACTTGTTCGCGGATACATAAACTCAGGGGCGGACCTACATTAGGGGTAAGGGGTCACCGCCTCACCGAAACCCGTTGCCTTGCCAAAATCACTGTATATATATTTTGTGTATATAGGTATATACATAAAGGACCTCTTAAATATTTTACTGGTGCCCCCAAATCACAAAAGGCTGCATGGTAAAGCCGGTTGAGTGTACTGCTAAAGCTCCTTACCTGCGCTTATTGTCTTGGGATCGAAACCTAAGTTGCTTGGACTCGGGTGAGGGTGTCCGATACGGTGCGGATCTAGACGTCAGATCCTTCATGATCTAAATTTAAAGATTTGGGGGTGCGGATCCAGGTACGGATACCGGTGCGGGGATTCGGTTAAAAATAATTCAATTATTTAATAATAGAGTTATAAAAATATGTCTAAATGATGAGACATTATGTGGAAAACTTACAAGGTATTCCGAGAAGGATACAATATTGAACAAGAGTAGAATTTTAGGAGATAAAAGGAAAAGGACTGACATAGAAATTTATATATATAAGGTATTTCATTTTCTTCCATATCACCCTAGCTTTTGATTTGTTTTCAAAAATTATTGTATCTGTCCTAAATTTCTCCGTTGATTTAGGTCAAAGTACCCAAAATCGGTTGACCAAATTCGACAGGGATTCTACAACCATAGCCACACCCACACCCACACCCACGTCGTGTCGACACGGGTGCGGCACTGAAAGTGAAGAGTCCGAACAACTTAGATCAAAACCCTATCTCATGCTTTTAGGTTTTCCTTTTACTATTGATTTCAATTTCAATGATTGTTTTACTTAGTAGTTAATTGATTTATTTTTTTATTTTATCTTTTTTAAATTCAATTATCATTTAATACTTGCACATAATAATCAAGTTAATTAATATTATTCGTTTTCAAGTCCCTAACTCAAAATCAAAAGCTCCAAATCGTAGCTCCTATCTCTGGAAATAGAAAATTACAAACCCTTCTCTCTCCCTTCAACAATCGATTTGACAAAGTAGCAGCATCTATCGGTTTCTACGACGGCGACTGGGAATTTGTACTTTATTAATAAGTTATCATAATTTTAAGTTTTAAAAGAGCTGCACGCCGAAATTTATTGCTAGCAATTGACATATTTAAAGACAGTGTGTCCCCGTTGCACTCAAGTCCTGGATCCACCTCTGCATAAACTGTTTAAGTATGGGGTTATAGACATTGTGTACTTACATTGTGACGTTCCTTCTAGGATTAGTTCTAATTTTAAATATTCGATTTTTGCGTTATCTAAATCGTCATCCTCTGTCACTTGTAGTTGCTTATCGTTCAATGAATGACTGGTTAAGGATTTATTGATCTTCATATAATCCAATTAGAATGCTTAAGAAAAGTATTGAAAATTGTACATACTCTTTCTATTTCTAACAATTGGGGAGATTCGTCATCAATTGGGATCCAGCAGTAATAAATTGAATATAGAAATTGGAATGAGATGCTCATGTTTTACCTATGTTGATTGCGGAGTGCTTTCCCTTGTTTTTTTTTTTTCCTTCTAAATAATTTAAGAGGTATCTTCCCTTTTCCTACGGTGGATTGTTAGTTCTTTTCTGCATTGTCTATGAGCTATCATCATGCTTTCTATCTAATAACTATTTGGTAAAATGACTTTTTGGTGCCTATTAGATTAGTGTTGAAACTTGTTCGCAGAACTCAATAAGTATGTGTTTTTTTGATAATTCAATCTAATGTTTTCTACTTCGATGTGCATTTCTAACTAATCTCTCGGCCCTATCGTTTGCTCATTGCATTCAGATGTCAGAACAATTGAATCAGGAGTTATCTTTGTCTGGTAAGATACCTTCTGGTTTGTTTAATGCGATGTTTGGTCATAAGGGATGCTGGCAAAAGGATGCAGCTTCGACAAAGCTTCTTGCCTTTGATGGTTGGTTTATTACCTTGTACAATATTGAGTTAGTGAGATCCCATCTAACACTATCTGAGCAAGTGAAGCAAAATGTGCCTTCTTCGTGGGATCCTTCTGCGCTTGCAGAGTAAGAAGACCTTTCGCTCAATTGTTATTTGAATAACTATTTTGTTGTCCATCAGGATAGTATAAATACAAATCTGTGTACGTTCAAAATCTCAAGGAAATCTGGTACATGCTCCTATATGAAATTGGATTAGGATGAATTGGATTCGGAAAGTTCTGAACTAGCACGCCTGCAAGTTTTTCATACAAAAGCATTTTTCCCGTATTGTAATTGCGTGTTAAGTGTTTGAGTGGAAACTAAGGAAAGGAAGGAAAAGAATAGAAGATCAAAAGGATGGATATGAAGAGAGAGAGCGAGAGAGAGAGAGAGACTTTAGATTGTTTCTTTTGTTTGGTGAACTACAATAGGATATTATGAGAGGAATGTTTTTGTTTCTTGGTTTGATTTCTTTCCTCTCCTCCCATATAAGTCGAAGAAGGAGAAGATTCTATCCTATCTGTTACTATCCAAAACCACCGGCAATGCTTTCCGCCTTTTCTATCCAGTAAAAGTAGCGAATTTATAAGGGAATGGAAAAAGAATGACCTATGAACTCTAGGAGAGTCATTATGGCCCTGAAATTTGGACTCAGAAACAGCAGTGTTTTTGTTATCTTAAGACAGTTGTTGAATTTTTTTATTTTTAGTGCATTTGATTTTGATTTTATCTCCTTCACTCTGACCTTCGGTCCCTTCTTTTTGTACATGAAGGAACACAACTTGCTATTGACTTTGCTTTTGTAAACTAACATTTAAAATGGTAGAAAATTATTAACTGTGAGGGCGATAACATGATTTTTCAGGTTCATCGAAAAATATGGCACCCATATTGTTGTCGGGGTAAAGATGGGAGGCAAGGATGTAATTCACATAAAGCAACTGCAGAATTCAACTCTTCAGCTAATGGAGGTGCAGAAATTACTTAAGCAATTAGCTGATGAGAAATTTTCAGAAGACGTAAATGGATGCCAGATGCGAAACTCTGTTAAATCTTCTGAAAAACCAAAGGTATCACATATCTTATATTTTATTTGATAGTTCAACTCCTTTTTATGTTTGCTGTCTAGATTCTTTAACGTTTCATTTTGTTTTACCATATAATTGTGGAAGAAATTTATGGCCTGACTATGAGTATACACTCAAACTTAGATATTCTGGAATGCTTATTGAATTGAGGATGTGTTTTGCCTGCAAAACTAATTCTGTCACTTCCAAAATATTTAGGAGGATAGTTAACCCATTTTACTGATGAAACGTTGATTGATGTGCTTTATGGCTGTTCATGCCATGTATTAGGGTACTACATAAGCCATAATTCAAATATAGTAACTTCTATAGATGCATATATATTGAGAATGAAGCTGGCACTGAAGTAATAAGATTCTGGCTAATGTTACTTATACTGCTTGTTAGTTCTCTTTGATAAAGGGCTTTCTGAGTGTTTAATTGCCTTTGATCCGATTAGTTTAAGCTAGTCTGTTTACTTCTAAGTTTGGGAATGCTATTTCACTAGGCTATTTCATCTTAATAGATTTATTAATATGATTTGAAATTTACTTAAATGCTAAAAAGAGCAACTGTAAACTTAATTTTAAAATCATTTTTTAAACGATACTGCGTCATGGTCGGAATAATGTCAAGTAATACAATGTAATGCTAAATCAGAATCTTGTAGAAACATTTATTTGCTACTATTTAATCTTTTCAAGAGGGTGTAATACAGAAAGCTGGACAAGTAAAATGATGTTGAGGGATCAAAATGTACTGTTTGTTAATATAACTGAACCACTAAATCCTCAAGCCCCAAAATTGTGAAGGAACAAAGTTATGTATGGGTTAGTCAAACAGATTTAAAAGGTAAATAATGGCATGCCATAGATTTCTCCAAGAAAAGTAAGCAAAATGGATGACACTATGATCATAGTATTCATTACATATATTTTACATAGATTAAACAAAATAAATCGTCTGACAGCAGTTTCAATTTTTGACATATTTCAGGATGAAAAATCCATATTCTCAGATCCTCATCTACCATTTGCAAACTCAATGAGACCATCTATTATGTCTCACTCGAAAGCTGATGTAAGATCGTTTTGTTCCCTCGTAAACGATCTCTTTTTGCTCTGGTGGTAAGCTTTTTGTAAAGGATTTGAATTTGAATTCTTCATGCAGGATCTACTAAGTATTCATATCCGTCGCGGAGGTCTTGATTTTGGTCAAAGTCATAGCCAGTGGCTTCCTACTGTATCACAGTCTCCCAATGTCATATCAATGTCTTTTGTGCCTATCGCTTCACTTTTGAGTGGTGTAAGGGGCAGTGGATTTCTAACCCATGCAATTAATCTTTACCTGCGATGTGAGTATATCTATTTCTCAATCATTGCTTTTATCTGGTGGTGGAAATGGTGCTCTTAGCTATGTGTGCCTGAGGTTTTGGCTATTCCTGTGAATAGAATGAGTATCCAAATATCAACAGATCTACCTGATTTTGTTCTCCCTTGACCTGCATAACAAACCCCAGCACCACAGACTAAAGGATTGGAAAAATGAGAAGGAAATAAGCAGAGCAGGAGAGCTGAAATCCTGTCGTTAGAGATCAGCTCTGAGCCTTAGTTTACCTGATGAAGACAGATTAATAAATCACTTGCCTGTGATCTGTTACTTTGAGTTTTTCCCTCTTATCTATTTGGATCATCGAGCAGCATTTCAGCCCTATAAAATTAATAGACAGTTGTGATTTGATGCAGGAGTAGAACTGTTATATTTCTTTTCTAATATATATATAGTCTTTAAAGGGTAAAGGAGCCATAAAGAATCCTAATTTGCTTTAAAAAAACAAATTATTGAATATTGAAGTGAAAAACAAACTATTGAATGATGGAATTTAAGTGGAATTGCATAGGTATTGAGGATTCATATATGATATAACTAACACCAGCTAGTTTGAGTTATAGTTATTGCTATCATGTTATATTTCATAAATATAAGAATGCATTGGAATAGAAATAGGCTGTGTGTGTTAGTTTTACTGAATAGTAGAAGTGTCATTGAATTGATAAGAATATAAAATCTGACGAGGAGCTCCTCGTATTCTGGACTACTAAGAAATATGCACACATGCACTCTTTTATAAAAAATGGGTCAAGCTTTTTTGGGAATGTGTTAAATAGAATGGACTGGTGAATTTTCCTGTACCGATGTGTGCATCTCAATTTACGCCACCAGCTTCTGCTGAATGGTCTGGGTTACGGATTCTACCGTTTGTTGCTTGACCTTTGCGCGGGAGCAGCCCAGTGATTAGTACACTCCTATTCGGTGAAGCCGTCTTGCAGTTTAAACGTATAGGACTTCTATAAAAGAATATCTTCCTTGTATGTTTTAGGAAGAGCAGTTGAATGTTTTCATGTCATCAATTGTATTTTTCTTTTCAGTTTCTTGCATTTAGAGCTACATGACTACAAACTGCTTCATATCTCTGATAGTAAAGATCTTTTTATGCAGATAAACCGCCAATTGAGGAACTTGAACAATTTTTAGAATTTCAGTTACCTCGGCAGTGGGCTCCAGCATATAGTGATCTTCCTCTTGGTCATCGTCACAGGAAACAATCCTCTCCATCTTTGCAGTTTACTTTGTTGGGTCCAAGGCTATACGTTAACACTATAAAGGTAAATCTTCATGTGTTAGAATAAGAACATCAAGAAATCTTTTTTTTATCTGGATTTTGAAGAGCAACATTTTGAAGTTTTGGTGTTTATCAGCAGAGAGACCTAGTTATAGTAAGAAATTACCTGTTCTCCAATCACTTGAAAGGGATATGAAAAATGCAGCAGGAGCAGTTCTTTTTCAGTGCCTTTTAAATGTGCATAGAATGGTTTTGGCATGCTAGTTTCATGATTCAGAAAGAGGGTGCTTTTTATTATGGGTGTTTTGCTTTGGTGGCATACTTTTAAATTAGTTCTCCTTAAAACTATTTTTGATTAATAGAGACGAACATTTTCTTGACTTGGTGATTGTGACCTACCAAAGAATTTCTAGAGAGCCTATATAATTTCTACTCTCGTGTATGCGCTTAAGATAATCTACTCTTTTTACTTCCCCGGGAGGATAACCTATGTTTCAACTTTCTTTCTATTTTAAATGAAAAATAAAATGTTCCCAAGAATAGAGACTATTTGTTGATTGTTTTCTATAATCAGGATCGCTAAGACCTTACAGGGCTGAACATTGACGTAACCATAACCAGATAATCCATTATTTAGGGAATGCCCCTGTCATAGGTTGGAGCTCTATAATTTTTCTTTCTTCTTGCTAATATTTGCAGGTAGACTCTGGAAACAGGCCAGTAACTGGGATTCGGTTATACTTGGAAGGTAAAAGGAGTGATCACCTGGCTATCCATCTTCAACATTTATCAGCACTTCCTCAAAGTATCCAACTAACGGATGATCTTAGCTATGAGCCTGTCGATGAGCCAGTTGAACGAGGATATTTTGAACCTGTCAAATGGAGCATATTTTCGCATGTTTGCACTGCTCCAGTAGAATACCGTGGAACACGTATAGATGACCCTGCTTCTATTGTGACCAAGGCCTGGTTTGAGGTGAAGGTTATTGGTATGAAAAAGGTACTCTTCCTGAGGTTGGGATTCTCGATGGTCGCCTCAGCAAAGATCCGCCGGTCAGAGTGGGAGGGGGGCGCAAGCACAAGTCGAAAATCAGGATTGATGTCAATGCTGATCAGCACCCCTTTCAGTACGAAACTAAATCAACCACAGAAGCCAGCTAAGGTGGACCTGAACTCCGCGGTTTATCCTGGTGGTCCACCTTCACCAGCAAGGGCGCCAAGGATGTCGCACTTTGTCGATACGACAGAAATGGTAAGAGGACCTGAGGAGTCACCTGGCTACTGGGTGGTAACTGGTGCAAAGCTATGTGTAGAAGATAGTAGGATAAGAATGAAAGTGAAATACTCGCTCTTAACCATACTGACAGAGGACTCATTGTTGATATAAGTTGATCGAGATATTGCAAAGTCATGCTTTATCTATCTTCGACATTGTGTATATTTCTTCGTCTGATATTTGCTCATATATGTAAAATGTATTAGCAAGGTCAAATTGGCCTATTATAAGTTTGAGTGTGTAAAGAAACTTCAAACTTTTGCTGAAAGAAATGAACACATTTTTTGGATGTACATATAACGTTAGCAAATCCACTTAGTTATATCATCCAGTTGTATATTTTGTTCACATAGTACATAGAAGCCGCCATCTCCGAACACCTCTTCATCATAGAAGCATTCAACTTCTGAGGACATGGATCACCATTTGAAAGGCTAAAACTCCCCATGAAACTTGTACAGAGAACAAAGAACTCATAAAGTAAGGCTTATTAGTTTCTTATGGTTCCTCTCCCACTTGGGTTGGAAGTCCCAACATCTCGATCCTATTAAAGCAATATTTCAAACACAAGTTGCTAATATAGGATCTGAAGTACTACAGTAGTAAGTTAGCAATGTATGGCCAACAATGATGTACACATGATTTTTTGCAAACCGGTCTGGAACTTTGTATCGTTTCACTCTTAATTGGCTTTACTTCACGTCACAGATTGGTATTTATTTTGTATTGTTTTCATCTAATGTTGGTTTATTATATGTGTACGTACTGTTCTTGCACACATATAAAGAAAAAATTTGAGAATGAAGGGACAATATACGAGTGCAAAATACAAGACCATAAAACCATTCTCCGCAATAGTAATAGACAAAGAAGCTGTCAACTGATCAGCTCCTTATCCATTTTCTGAGGCGAACGTTAATTTGATAAGAAGTGAAAAGTCCATTTTGCTATTTCCGACACAGATTTAAGAGAGTCATTTAGTATCTATGTTTTGAGGGGACACAAATTAACTTGATAAAAGTGAAAGTGACATCCGACCTAATTACAACAAAGAAAAAACGGAAATGGCACATTCAAGATCCGAATAGCGAAGGGCGGTGGCTAAATATCTTCCTCCCCACTTGATTGTAAAATAACTTTCCAGGATTACTTTCTATTATAAACGTGCCTGTACTCAAATTTTATATTTTTAATTTAATCACAGTAAAATAAATATATATTCTTACTTTAATTTGTAGTTTTTAAATAAGATTATTTAATTTAGTATAAATACGAATAGACTTGATGGAGTAGAAGTTAGACTCAAGAGAAGCACTTCATCACATGAATGGCAATACCTTCTTAGCTACGGAGTATTTACAGAGTATAAACATTAAATTATTAAAAGACAAAAATATTTTATCCAATAAGCAGAGTACACTTGCCTTCCAATGATTACAATTTACAGGATATATTTTCTTATCATAGGTATTCTCTATCATTTTCTATTGTGGACCACAACAATATAATAATATCCACCTTAAAATGAAAATGAAAAAGAAAAAATTAGTTAAACCAATATAATTTTACAAAAAGCATGGCGGTTCGTGAAAGCATCCTTTAGCTGATCATCATCATCATTCTCGACATCTCTTTACCAACCAACAAATCCTAAGAAGCTGCACTCAAGAAAATTTAAACCCATATATTAAAATCAAATAGTAAACCGGAAATATTCAGCTAAGTAAAAACTTTTAATTCTAGAGAACTCTTAGATTTGTTTTTTGCTGCTCTTCATTTCCCCACTTTGTAGTCTATAGAGAAGTGTATTTACACAAAAATTGAGCAAAACAGTGAACGATAAAACAAGCAATCAAAAACTGTAATGTTAAGATAGCAGACTTAACATTAAAATTTTCGTTTCCCATCTCTGCTCCAAAAGTCAGGTGTGCCTTACCTCTTTAACTTTTTCAGAAAAATAATATTTTCAATTCTAAACTTACAGAAAACTACTAATAACTCACCAATTTTATTTTTAAGAATATCGAAACTTTAGCTGTAAGTGCAGGAAAAAAAGAAGACGCATACATTAAGTTGAATTTTCACTATCCAAATCACTCTACATAAACTCAAAACTACTGATGAGGGTAACGTTTCAAGCAAGAATAGATTATCTTAGATAAAATCAAAAGTCGAACACAAATCAACAACTCTGCCTCAATCCAATCTAGCTGGGATCAGCTATTTGAATTTTCACTATCCAAATCACTCTATATAAACTCGTCTCAATTAAAATTCAAAAACAAAGAAAAAAAAATTGAAGATAAAGAAGGAGTACCTGAGAGAACGAATGGCCATATGATGAGAGAGACCATGGAAGAAAAAATTGGCTCCGTGAAGGAACATCACAACACCAGTACACCCTAGCACAAATAATTCAAACATCCTTTGGCTTTCGATAACTGAAAACTACCTTGGGCAGTTTGTTAATGCTTGAAAACAAGAGAAACAGAAATGTTTATGATTGTTTATAGAGGGACTTTAAATAGAAAAGGACCAAACGGGGAATAAGGAAGATGCATTATTTGTTGTTGTTTTTCATGGCGTGGATATCAAATCTTTATCCCAAATTCCCAATCAATGATGTCTTAGGCTGGATGAGTGGGCTTTAGATGGCCCACTTTGGGGTGTAATTAGGCCGCAACTAAGGCCCAGAATGCTAGACTGTGACAACTGGGCCCACTGTCGTATTCTACTTTTTCTTCGTCCACCTTAATATTTTACTTGGAATTTTTACCCCCTGTAGCAAACTATTACATCATATTTATTATAAACCAAAATACTTTTACTTATAGCTATCTTTTTTATTTCATAACAAAATATGTATTTACTTTATACTCTACCATTGAGGCATGAAATACGCCAATTATGTTATTTCTCTATCTCTTCCTTCTCTCTCTATCAACAAGATTCTCAATCCTTTCTCTTCTCCCTCAAATCAGCAGAATCGTCGGCGTCATTTGGAGATTCGATATCTTCGGTGACTCAGAGAAATAGGTGGCGGCGGAGCTGCGATGGAAGAGTGGTGATTTTGGATCGAAGATATTTGGACAGTAAGGAGCTGCAATATGTTTTGGCTTCGTCTTGAGAATATTCAAACTTAAATGTTGTAAGCTATGTATGTTATTAATAATTTTAGCAGAAGGAGCATTACTCTAGTCAACAGAAATTTAAGGCCATGGCTATGCCGGAGAAGATTTGAGGGCCAGGTTTTTGTTCGTCTCCATTTTTAGTTTTAATACAATGTATATAGTATTTATTTGGCCGAAAAACGTTATCTCCAGCGAACTTTCTTCTCTTCGTTGCTATTTAGTCACATACAATGATAAATACACTCAAATACATTATATTTTTGTATAAATATATATTTTTTTGTCTGTATTTTATGTATTCCAAAGGTCTGTATTTTCTATATACAGCTGAATATCACTATGTTTTGTGATTTTTTGTTGTTTGAATACGGTCGAATTGAATATGGTGAATTGAATACAAAGTATACAGTTGAATTAAATAGAGCGGTATACACCCTATTTCTTGATTACCTCACTGTATTTACAAATACAGTCGCGTGAATACATGGAATACAACACAGTAGCAGCGAAATTTTATGTAAAATTGATTTTGTCGAGTTAAATTAGGAGTGTTACATGCTAATTGATCCTCTTTATGTTATTAAACAGCTAGAATCCCCTATTTTTTTTAGGCGAATTCTGCTACTGTATTAATACAGTGGCACAACTGGATTCCCCTATTTTTTAGGCAAAATTTGCTACTGTATTCATGAATACAGTAGCCGAATACAGTCGCGTAACAACTAAATAGTAGATATAGGAAGTAGTTATGTATATGATAGCTATAGGAAGTTAATAGCCATCAAACAATAGTGATTTATGAGAATTCCCTATTTTACTTTGCATACTATTTTTCACAAAGATTTTAATTATATAATCATAAGTAGATGTAACGTAAGTTCATAACAAAGATTTATGACAAGGAAAGGAAATAAGAATGATTGTCAAACTATGCCACTATAAAATTTAATGTTAAACTGTAACTCGTAAAACTATCTTGTTATAAAAAGAATTTGCCCATCAAATAAAGACTTCTTTAATTATTTAATATTCTCTCTTAGAGTTCAATTTACTAAATATGATACGTATAGGTTTTCGCAAATGCATTCTCATTTATTAATATAAAATAGTTAATGCTTTACAAGTACTCCTAGTATTTTAGCTTGGATTTGGGTATATAATTGGTTAAAACTCAAATAAAAAGGAAGTTTTTGAAGTTTTGTTGAAAAATAATTTTTGAAAGTTAAAGTTATATTTAGAAATGTATTTTATTTGAAAAAAATTTGAAATTTTGTGAGCGAAAGAAAAAATTTCACCCAAAAACAACACTAAACCAATTTTTGGAAACTTAAAAAAAAATTAAAATTTTTTTTTAAAACTGATCATATTTCATGAACAAACATTGTTGTCAAATTTTTGTTTAAAAAAAACATATACCCAAAATCTATGTCTTAATCTCAAACCATGACTTCTAAGTTCTAACTACTTTTCTCTCCCGTCTATTCGCGGTTGGCGGACTCACCTGTATCGCAAATGCTTCTAAAAAAAAGAAAACAGAAAAAAGGGATAGCATCTTTTAAAATAGCAGCGACACATCCGAATATGACAAATAAAAAGGTAAAAACGAGTATATGGGGGCAAGATGAGCCCTAGTGGACGACTTATTTTATTTTTTATTCTTGTATATTTTCCATCCAACAACCACCGCATAATGATTTTATTTGCTTGTTTGCAACACTCAGCATTGACAGTAGAGCACCGACCTCCGCCGCCTCAGCCTCCTCTCCATGATCTTTTACTTTTTTTTAAAACCATATAACATAAATAAACTCGTACACTAGTCACAACTCACAAGTAAACTACTACCTCAGAAAAGGACTTGCATGAAAAATATTTAAAAAGCTTTTAACTGGAGGTAAATAGTTTGAAATTCAGAGTTCCTAAAACAACAATCTCCCTTTCACAAAATTATCAATAAATGTTGATTTGTGTATAAACTGCATGTTTGGCTGTTAGCTATTGACTTGTTAATTAGGTCTAAACGAGAGATTTTCTAATTATCACTACTTGTGAAGCATTCATTAGTTAGATAATTATTAGGAGGTATCAATTCTTGAAGGCCGCTACCAAGAGACAGCTCAAAATGGGAAGGCTACAGCAATTTGTCTTATCCATTAAAGATTCTTAAAATCATTGGATACAGATGGAATAAGTCGTTGCCATATCAACCAATTACTCTGCGTGTAGGGCAACCTTCTAAGTTGGACTTCATACTTCTTATTAGTTTAAGTAGCATTTTAAATATAAAATCACTTTCTATGTTGCCATCATCTCACATTTTTGCCTCCGAAAACCTGAATAAAGATCTATGGTAGGGCACCGACTTTGCCATCATCTCACATTTTTGCCTCCGAAAATACAACTATATCTTGTACTAATGGTGTGGCCCACGGTGGGCCTGGCCCAGGACCGGCCCGGGACCGCGGGCCTGGCGGGCCTAACGGGCCTGTGGTCCGGGCCCTAGCGGTCTTGGGCCTCAAACGGGTAAAAGCCCGTGACGGGCCGGTCTGCGCAAAGGCCCAACGGCTATTTTTTAAAAAATATATATATATATATATTTTTTTTAAAAAAGGTCCAACGGTCAGATTTAAAATCTGACCGTTTGGGCTTCAAAATATGACCGTTTGGGCTTTTAAAAATAGCCATTTTGGTCCCCAAACTTTAATTAAACCCCAAACTTTTTATAAATACACTTTTTACCTATTCCCACCTATAAATACCCCCCCATTCTTTCATTTTTAACTCACAAAATCTCTCAATCTCTCTCAATCTCCCTCAATCTCTCTCTAATTATTTCCATAAGTGCTCATATTATTATTTCAATTTCGTGAAAAATTGTGAAGTTGGTGAATTGAAGTATTAAAGTCTTCAAGTCTTCAACAATATTCAATTTTCAAGAAGTTGTTCTTCAATCCGGTAACCTCGTTCCAACTCTTTAATTTTTAATATATTGTTGTGTTTGTTTTAATTAGTTTAATTATAATTAATATGGATTTTTTATTGAAAAAAATGTTTGGTGGTAAGGGGAAGGGAAAAGCAAAAATTTGGTCAAACTAGTAGCCAAGCTACTCCTCCTCCCCCTGCTACCCGTCCTCCTATACCTAATATTCTTGATAGTGATAACCCTTTAATGCAATTTACCGATAGTCAATATTATCATGATGTTGGAGCCGGTGCTCAATTAGATACCGAAACAATGAACGCTCTTTATGATAGTGAAATCCAACCCGAGACACATAAAACCAACCCGATTTAGATGAAACGTAACCCGACTTAGATGATACACCTACTAGTCCTAATAATGACCCAACTGAGGACCCTCCTGTACTAACCCCTACATTTGATAGAAGACCTCCTAAACGACCCGAACCATCTCTTGTTTGGCAATTTTTTACTCAATTAAGAGAAGAAAACAAAGCTAGGTGTAAAACTTGTGGGTCTTTGTTGGCTCATAAATATACTGGCAACCGTAGCGGTACGGGTAGTTTAACTAGGCACATAATGAGACACCCTAGAGATAAACAAAAATATTTGCAACTGAAAGCTGCGGAACAGGGGGCGGGCGGAGGTAGTTCGGTTACAAATAGTGTAGGTTCAAACGTAGTCCAACCCGGAATTAATACCGTTACCGGGGAAATTTTATACTACGATCCAAACAAGGATCGTGAAGAACTATCAAAAATAGTAACAGTTATGTGCTTACCATATAGTTTTCCTTCTAACCCCCATTTTATACATT
>MCJB01007380.1:0-51798 GCA_002018475.1 Nicotiana obtusifolia
CTTTGGGATGCGACCCGCCATTTTGAAAGACTATAAATACCCTCATTCATTCTTTGTATTCAAATGTTTGTGCTCTTTTATAAAAACTTCATTGTTCTTATCTTCAAGACCTCATGCCTTTTGGTTTTCTGAATTCACAAGCTATCTTCAGATTATATTTCCTTCATATCAGTATCTTTTTATTTCTTCGTCTGTTCAAATGGCGAAGACTTCGAAATCCATTCCTCAAAGACAAACTCCCTCTTCTTCTCAACCTGCTGAGGACGTTTCGCCTGTCGTCATCAAGGAACCTATACCGGAGCCCCCTATGAAGGTGTTTGTACCAACCGGGTGCTCAACCGGAGCCGATTTCAAGGTTGATAAAGCTTCCTCAATACCGGGCCGATGCGAACCGGTCACGAGATACATCTGTTCAATCACCGACAGAGTTCTCAATAAAGTCAAGGAAGACTGTAACTGGGTCGACAAGTGTGTGGTGGTTCCTGCGCCTGAAGAAGAAATTACTACCCACGTGGAGGGTTTTTTAAGTGTTTACACTTATCCCTTCATGTTAGGCCCTTTGGACCCGGTCATTATTGCCTTTTGTAAAAGGTACGAGGTGACCCTGAGCCAAATTCATCCTTCTTTCTGGAGGATAGTTATCCTTCTCCGTTTTTTTGTAGGCAAGATCGAGGGGTATCCTTTCACCGTCGATCATCTTTGTACAGTCCCCGACTCTACCGAGTGGGGTTGATAAAACTTGCTCGTCGGGCAAGCAAAGCCCCGTTCTCAAGTATTGATGAGGATCGGGATCGAGGTTGGTTGGGTCGATTTGTTCGAGTGAAAATATCGGATCTAATCCTGGCCGAAGATATGCCATTCCCTGAGAAATGGAATATGAAACGTAAGTGTACCTTGCTTACCAATTTGTTTACTGTTCTCCCTTTTGCCCTTCCTCTTATCAATTTTCTATGGCGCAGCTGTTTCTCGAATGCCAGATGTAATTCCTCATCTCAAAGAATGGGTCGAGGGGATCGTATCCAAAAAATCATATTCGGAGCGCGCATGCTGCGAGCTTTTGAAATGCCGGTGGGAGGCCCAACTTCATGGTGAGATAAGTTATAATCGAGCTTAATTCTTTATGCTATCGATTTCTAACTTGTTTTGCATTTCTTTTGCAGGTTTATCAAAGGATGTTGAGATGAGACCTCCACCCGTGGGCGATGATGTTCCCAGCGAGCCCCCTGTTTTGAAGCAGGATAAAGAGAAGAGAAGAAAAGAAAAGAGGCCCCAAGTTCCCCAGACCTTGAAAAGAAGAGACCAAGGAAAAGATTGGCCCATAAGCCCAAGGGGAGTGCTAGTTATCGAGTATTATCTTCGGACTCTCTACGTCGATTGGGGGATGACTCTGAGGAGGAAGAAGAGGATTTAGATCTTGTGGCTAGTGTGCCGCCACAGTCTGAGGGCAAAAGGTCTCTGAACCAGCGGTTAGTGAAGCGAATATTCGTCGAGTTAGGGAACCTGAGATGGAGACAAGAACTAGGGCTTCCCCAGATACGAGGAGAGCACCGCTGGGAGTATTGGGTCCGATTGAGATGGTTGATTCGCCCTCTTTCTCAGAATCAATGTTCAACGAGGTCCAAATAGCAAAAGAACGTTCCCTGGATGGAGATCATATATCGAAAGACCCTTTCCATGATTTTTTTCGATGATGTGGATTCGACGTCCACAGAAGATGTTCTTGGGCTCGGTAATTTAGAGGTACCGAGGAAGAGCTCATCCACCGAACAAGCGGGATTTCCTTCAGTACAAAATTGGTCGATCGGTTTCCAGCACTGAGCGCTTACCCTGATCGAAAATGCTTTATATCTTTCACCATTCCCGATGATGCCCAGGTTCTTTTTGCCTCTGTCGGGGTGGCCAGTTATCTTCGGTGCTTGGTGATCGAGGAGGATCAGGCAAAGATGAACGAGGTGGATGCGCCCTGCCTGTTCAATGAAGCTCAATAGGCTCTGAATTGGGCTTCTGATAAGCTTTATTCGATGTCCTTTGTTTTGTACTTTTAAACTTCAAGTAATCATAACATCTTCCTTTATGCTTGCAGGCCTCGGTACTTCACCATGAAGCTTTTCTCTGATTCCGGGAAGAGTCGAAACGCTACGAACGGCTCGAAGAGGAGATAATGAACCTCCGTGCCGAACTAGAGCTTACCTAGAAGGATAATGCTGGCTTGGTCGAGTAAGTAGAGCAAAAACATGATTAGATTGATCATCTTCAAACTGAAATGAGTGTGGTTAGAGCTGAGGACGACAAGTGGAGGAGCAAGATGGATCAGCTGGCCTCGAAAAAAGAGACATCTCAGGCACAATTAGCTTCAGCAGAGGCACAGCTTAGAGAGGCAAAGGAGAAAGTTGAGGCTCAAACCAGGAGTATCGACGAGCTTCAATCTCGAATCAGTACGGTTATCTCAGATAGAGATAATATGGCTAAAGAGATAAAAATGGCCAAGTCAGAAGTTGCCGCGATTAAAGCCGAAGCTGATGAACTGGTGGTTCAATATAAGGCCGATGCTGAAGCTGCTCAAGATCAATCAAGAAATATGGTTGACCATATGAGGTGGCAATCTCGCAGACTTTCCCTTGAAGAAATTCACGCTCGAGGCTTTGATTTATTGGCGGAGATCAAAGATGCCAAGATAGCTGAAGCCGAGGCCAGAAAATTAGCCTATCTGGATGAGGATGATTCCGAGGATTCAGTCAGATCTGAAGAATGAGAAAACCTCAGAAATCCTGATGTCGAGGTGGGATCCAGTTGAGACCAAGTCGCTCCTGACCGAGTTTATCTTTATTCATGTTTAATATTTGTGTATCGAGATTGCTCGATTTCTGTAAAAGGGATTTTTGATATATATATATATATATATATATATATATATATATATATATATATATATATATATATATGTAAAGCTTTCTTTTTACAACTTTTGAAATACCTTAGCCTTCGAATACTATTAACTCGGAGTGGCCTTAGCCTTTTGATTCGGGCATTGCCAAATAAGCGACGTGCCCTCAGATTTTGTTAACCCGGTACGGCCTTAGCCTTTAAAGTTCGGAGGTTGCCTAATAGGTCTTATATCCCCTCGAGTTCTGTTAATTTGAAACGGCCTTAGCCTTTAAAGTTCGGGGGTTGCCTAATAGGTCTTATATCCCCTCGAGTTCTGTTAACTCTAAACGGCCTTAGCCTTTAAAGTTCGAGGGTTGCCTAATAGGTCTTATATCCCCTCGAGTTCTGTTAACTCGAAATGGCCTTAGCCTTTAAAGTTCGAGGGTTGCCTAATAACCACACCTTTTCACTAGTTCAGGTACTTTTCTATGTCCATTTGAGGACGAACATTTCTTTTAAAGGTGGAGAATGTGAGGACCCGATAGGTTAATACTCGCTCTTATTTCGGTGTTTCGAGACCTCTATTAGCTCCATTTGATGTTTCTTGATTTACGTGCATAGTTCGTGTCTTTTTTCTAGAAAGTTTTAGGTAAAAATTTGAAAAAATATGATTTTCAGCTGTAAAAATAACTTGAGTTGACTACGGTCAACATTTTATAAAAATTACCCCGGATCGGTGTTTTGATGATTTTGACAGGTCGGTATTTTGATTTTAGACTTGGGCGTATGCTCAAAATTGAAATTGGAGGTCCCTAGGTTGATCTGTCCTTTTTTGCTGAAAGTTAGCAATTTGAAAGTTTGAAAAATTTCTAAGTTTCACCGTAAGTTGACTTTGTGGCTATCAGATTCAGATTTTGGTTTTGAGACTTGAAATAAGTCCATTTTTCTATTTGAAACTTGATTAGATTGATCAGCTTCAAACTGAAATTAGTGTGGTTAGAGCTGAGGCCGACGAGTGGAGGAGCAAGATGGATCAGCTAGCCTCGGAAAAAGAGACATCTCAGGCACAATTAGCTTTAGCAGAGGCTCAGCTGAGAGAGGAAAAAGAGAAAGTTGAGGCTCAAACCAGGAGTACCGACGAGCTTCAATCTCGGATCAGTACGGTTATCTCGGATCAAGATAATATGGCTAAAGAGATAAAAATGGCCAAGTCGGAAGTTGCCGCAGTTAAAGCCGAAGCTGATGAACTGGTGGTTCAATATAAGGCCGATGCTGAAGCTGCTCAAGATCAATCAAGGAATATGGTTGACCATATGAGATGGCAATCTCGCAGACTTGCCCTTGAAGAAATTCATCGAGGCTTTGATTTATCGGCGGAGATCAAAGATGCCAAGATAGCTGAAGCCGAGGCCAGAAAATTAGTCATTCTAGAGGAGGATGATTCCGAGGATTCAGTTGGATCTGAAGAATGAGAAAACCTCGGAAATCCTGATGTCGAGGTGGGATCCAGTTGAGACCAAGTCGCTCCTGACCGAGTTTTATCTTTTTTCGTGTTTAATATTTGTGTATCGAGATTGCTCGATTTCTGTAAAAGGGATTTTTGATATATATATATATATATATATATATATATATATATATATATGTAAAGCCTTCTTTTTACAACTTTTGAAATACCTTAGCCTTCGAATACTATTAACTCGGAGTGGCCTTAGCCTTTTGATTCGGGCATTGCCAAATAAGCGATGTGCCCTCAGATATTGTTAACCTGGTATAGCCTTTAAAGTTCGGGGGTTGCCTAATAGGTCTTATATCCCCTCGAGTTCTGTTAACTCGAAACGGCCTTAGCCTTTAAAGTTTGAGGGTTGCCTAATAGGTCTTATATCCCCTCAAGTTCTGTTAACTCGAAACGACCTTAACCTTTAAAGTTCAGGGGTTGCCTAATAGGTCTTATATCCTCTCGAGTTCTGTTAACTCGAAACGGCCTTAACCTTTAAAGTTCGGGGGTTGCCTAATAGGTCTTATATCCCCTCGAGTTCTGTTAACTCTAAACGGCCTTAGCCTTTAAAGTTCGAGGGTTGCCTAATAGGTCTTATATCCCCTCGAATAAAATTATTTTTCGGAAGAAAGTCCCCGAGAAAGAGAGAGGTTATTCGAACTAAAGTTAAAGTGGCCCTTGGGCTCGTTTGATCGGAAGCAGGACGTTTGTATACAAGAGACGTCTCTTTATTCTTGTTCATAATAGTAATGCATGTGTACAATTTGTGTTAGGATTCGATCAATCTATTTGGGCATGGTTCTTTTGACCGTTTGGCCCTTACATTGAATCTTATTAATCTTCGACCCTTCAATCCTAAAATATCTTTCCATGCTAAAGTGACCCCCCAGTATTCGGGGTCGATCGAAGATAGGCCTCGAATACTGTCGTCACCGATTTGCTATCAGCCTTTGAATCTAAGTTAGCACGATTTACTAGTTGCCTCATTAAAAACCTTGCCGTAAACTCCATTTTGGGACAAAACCAGTTCAAGAAAAAAAGAGTGCAACGCGTGATTTCAGACCTAATATCTCGTATGGCCCCCCGTTTGATACCTGCAAATGTTAGTTTGTAATGCAAATAAAAATAAAAAACAGGGTCGTACCTTAGCAGCAATACCATTTTAAGTGACTTATATTCCAGTTGTTTGGTAGTTGTTTACGATTCACTGTTCCGAGCTTGTAGGATCCCTTTCCGGTGATTTTAATGATACAATAAGGTCCTTCCAAGTTTGGTCCCAGCTTCCCTTTGTTCGGAATCCGTATGTTTGGTGTAACCTTTCTTAGTACTAAGTCCCCGACGTTGAAGTATCGAAGGTTGGTCCTTCTGTTATAATACCTCTCGGTCCTTTGCTTTTGAGCAGCTAGTCGAACAAGGGTGGCTGCACGTCTCTCATCTAACAATTCCAAGTTCATATTCATGGCTTCGTAGTTCGATTCCTCTGTTGCATACCGGAACCCAACACTTGGTTCCCCGACCTCGACCAGTATCAAAGCTTCGGTGCCGTAAACCAGAGAGAATGAGGTGGCTCCGATGCTGGATTTCTCGGTCGTACGATATGCCCATAGGACTTCGGGTAATATTTCCTTTCATCTCCCTTTGGCATCGGTTAATCTCTTTTTGAGATTCTGAAGTATGGTTTTGTTGGTAGATTCGGCTTGTCCATTCCCACCGGGGTGGTAGGGTGTCGATAGGAACCTTTTGATCTTCGAGGTATTTTGTCACTCTGCTGCCGATGAATTACTTCCCGTTGTCGCATACAATCTCGGCTGGCATTCCAAATCCGCATATGATGTGATCCCAAATGAAACCGATGACTTCTTTTTACCTAACCTTCTCGTACGCCTGCGCTTTCACCTATTTAGAAAAATAGTCAGTCATAATTAGTATAAACTGAGCTTTACTTGGCACGTACGGAAGAGGGCCAACGATGTCCATCCCCCATTTCATGAACGGCCGTGGTGATAGGACTGAGTGGAGTCTCTCCACGGGTTGATGGATCATCGGGGCATGCCTTTGGCATTCGTCACATTTTCTAACGAACTCCTTTGTGTCTTTTCCCATGTCGCTCCAATAATAACCGGCTCTGATTATTTTCCGAATTAGCGACTCAGCGCCTGAATGGTTCCTGCAAGTACCTTCGTGGATTTCCCTTAAAATGTACTCAGTGTTGCCCGGTCCCAGACATACCGCAAGTGGGCCGTCAAATGTTCTTCTGAGCAAGGTTCCGTCTTCGGACAAGCTGAACCAGGCCGCCTTCATACGCAGGGCCCTCGACTCTTTTGGATCCGAGGGCAGTTTATCGGAACTGAGATATTCTACGTATATCTTCCTCCAATCCCAAGTTAGGCTTGTCGAATTGATCTCAGCATGGCCTTCTTCCACTATTATCCTCATGAGCTGTACGACCTTTCCCGAGTCGAACTTGTCGTCTTCGATCGACGACCCCAAGATGGCGAGGGCGTCGGCCTCGCTGTTTTGATCCCGAGGTATATGTTGTAAGGTCCATTCCTTGAACTAATGCAAAATCACTTGCAGTTTGTCTAAGTATCTCTGTATTCTCTCTTCCCTGACCTCGAAAGTTCCATTGACTTGATTTACCACAAAAAGGGAGTCGCACTTGGCTTCGATCACTTTTGCTCCCAAGCTCTTGGCTAGTTCTAGGCCTGCAATCATGGCTTCATATTCTGCCTTGTTGTTAGTCAGTTTCACAGTTTTAATAGATTGTCGAATTATGTTACCAGTTGGTGGCTTCAATACGATGCCAAGTCCGAATTCCTTCGCGTTCGAGGCACCGTCTGTGAAAAGGGTCCATATTCCCGAAGGAGTTCCTGAGTCAGCTAACAACTCTCTTTCGACCTCGGGTATTAGGGTTGGAGTGAAATCAGCCACAAAGTTTGCCAACACCTGAGATTTAATGGCGGTTCGAGGTCGATATTCAATGTCGTAGCCACTCACTTCTACAGCCCATTTGGCCAATCGATCTGAGAGCTCGAGCTTATGCATCACATTTCTTAATGGGTAAGTTATTACAACGCATATGGGATGACACTGGAAATATTATTTTAGTTTCCTAGAAGCGCTTAACAAAATGAGTGCCAGTTTTTCCAAGTGAGGATACCTAGTCTCGGCTTTTGCCTAAGGTTCTGCTGACATAATAAATCGGAAATTGCGTACCTTGTTCTTCTGGGACTAGGACTCCTCTTACCGCTATATCTGAGACTGCCAGGTAAAGGTACAATTGTTCGTCCGCCTTCGGTGTATGAAGAAACTACGGGCTCGATAAATACCTTTTGAGTTCTTCCAAAGCCTGCTGGCATTCCGGAGTCCATGAAAAGTTTTTCTTCTTTTTCAATAGAGCGAAGAACCGGTAGCTTTTATCGGACGACCTAGAAATGAATCGCCCTAGAGCGGCTATTCGTTCGGTTAACTTTTGCACTACTTTTCACATTATCTAAGACCGTGATATCCTCTATATCCATGATCTTTTTAGTGTTGATCTCGATTCCTCGATTCGAGACCATGAATCCGAGGAATTTACCCGAACCCACACCAAACACGCACTTTTCCTGGTTCAACTTCATGTTGTACTGCTTCAATACACTGAATGTTTCCTGCAAATGGCTTAAATGGTCCTCTGCTCGTAGGGATTTAACTAATATGTCATCAATATAAACCTCCATTGTCTTTCCTAGTTGTTTCCCGAACATTCGATTTACTAAGCGTTGG
This sequence comes from Nicotiana obtusifolia, assembly GCA_002018475.1. Classification (NCBI taxonomy): domain Eukaryota; kingdom Viridiplantae; phylum Streptophyta; class Magnoliopsida; order Solanales; family Solanaceae; genus Nicotiana; species Nicotiana obtusifolia. The sequence continues at coordinate 8,132 of MCJB01007380.1, forward strand.
TATGTGGCGCCAGCATTTTTTAACCCAAATGGCATTACATTGTAACAGTATGTGCCATATTTAGTGATGAAGGAAGTTTTTTCCTAATCATCTGGGTCCATCCGTATTTGGTTGTAGCTGGAGTATGCGTTGAGAAAACTAAGGGTCTCGTGGCCAGCAGTATCATCGATCATGCGGTCGATGTTGGGTAAGGGAAAAGAGTCTTTTGGACATACTTTATTCAAGTCTTTATAATCTACACACATTCTTAATTTATTCCCTTTTTTAGGGACTACCACTACGTTTGCCAACTAATCCGTGTATTTAACCTCCCGAATAGACCCTATCTTTACAAGTTTAGTTACCTCATCTTTGATGAATGCATGTTTGATTTCGGACTGAGGCCTCCTTTTTTGTTTGACCGCTAGTGTTGGTGTCACTTCATCTTGCTCTCGACCTCTTGGTTTGGAACCGCTAGTGTTGGTGTCACTTCTTCCACCGCAAACATTTCTTTCGCAGCTGGTTGCTCCCCGTAAACTATTTTAACTCCATTGGGCGTCGTAAATTTAAACACCTGGTGTATTGTCGAAGGCACTGCCCTCATGTCATGGATCCATGGCCTCCTGGACGGAGCATTGTATCTTATGTCCCCTCCGATCACACAAAACATTATTTCTCGAATGGTTCCAGCATTATTTATTGGCAACGTTATCTCACCTTTGGTGGTCTCACATGCCATATTGAACCTAATCCAGTCTAACAAGCCGAGTTGCTCCACGACCCACGATCGGATTATATTGGCTGAGTTACCTGGATCGATTAACACGTTTTATTCTAACTTTATGTATAAGTGCAGATATTACCAGTACGTCATTGTGGGGTTGTACAATTCCTTCTGCATCCTCATCGTTAAGAGATAAAGTTCCCTCTAGTGTATAATCCCGAGTGCGCTTTTCCCTAATAATGAATATTTTGGTACGTTTCAACATCGACCCTTGAGGAGTATCGACTCCACTGATAATCATGTTGATTGTATGTTGCGGTTCTTCCTGGCCTGTCTGTTTGTTAGTGTTCCTGTTTCCGAAGTGATTTTTTCCTCGGTCGCTCAAGAATTCTCGAAGGTGTGCGTTACTGAGTAGCCGGTCTACTTCTTCTCTCTGTTGCTGACGGTCTTCCGTTTTATGACCGTGAGTGCCGTGATATTTGCATATTTGATTAGGATTCCTCTGGGTCGGATCAGATTGCAATAGTCGAGGCCATTTAGTATCTTTGATGCGACCGATAGCTAATATAATAGCGGCGGCATCAACATTAAAATTATACTCCAATAAACGAGGTGCTTTTTTATGCTCAATGGGCCTTTCGAAGTTGCTTTTGGTCATGAGCCCCCGACTATTCTGTCCTCGCTCATTTCTCCTTTCATGTCTTAGAGAGTTTTTCCCGGATACGCCGATTTTTCTGTCCCCGTGATATGGCTGATGTAGATCTCTATTCGATATTGGTTCGCGATAAATTTCCGTCAAATTTTGTCATAAGCTCTAACGGGGTAAATGGATCCCGAAGGGGCTTCGAGCTGATCGTCTTCGACTCTGATTTTTGACTGGTACCGGTTATGTACGTCAGACCATGTGACGGCAGGGTACTCTATTAAGTTCTGTTTTAGTTGTTGCGAAGCCTCTGAGCTTAGAACATTGAGTGCTTGAGTGAAAGCTTGAACAGACCAATTGTCTGTGACCGGTGGCAGATCCATCCGTTCCATTTGGAACCAGGACACAAACTCTCTGAGCATCTCGTTATCCTTTTGCCTGACTTTGAAAAGGTCCGATTTTCACGTTTCGACATTGATGGCGCCTGCGTGTGCCTTCACAAAAGAATCTGCAAGCATACTAAATGAATCAATAGAATTAGGGGGTAAGTTGTGATACCATGTCATGGCTCCTTTCGACAGGGTCTCCTCAAATTTTTTCAACAGAACGTATTTGATCTCGTCATCCTCCAGGTCGTTCCCTTTGATAGCACATGTATATGCGGTTACATGCTCGTTTAGGTCGGTCATTCCGTTGTATTTGGGGATTCCTGGCATACAAAATGTTTTGGGTATCGGTTTCGGAGGCTGCGCTCGGTGGAAATGGTTTTTGCACGAACTTTTTGGAATCTTAGCCTTTTAATACCGGGGGTGCCCGTGGGATTTGATCCACCCTGTAGGTTTCCACCTTCTTGTCATTTGCCTTGATTTTCTTCTCCCCAGATTCTATTCATTTAGTCAGTTCTTCGAGCATCTTCATAATTCCGGGGTTTTCTCCCGATTCATACTCATCCAACCTTCCTACGACCGATCCATCTTTGCGGATAATTTCCCGGGAGGGTCCAGGCTCAACCCTGTTTGAGATTTGGCTTTGATTTTGTAACTGAGCTATCGCTGCCTGTTGGGCTTGCAACATTTCAAAGATCATCTAGAGGCTGATCCCGCCCCTTTCGACATTTTGGGGATTTTGTGTTACTGACCGGACTCCCTTATGAACACTATTTGAGGGGTTAGTAAGCTGATCTGCATCGACCACCACATGTGAATTAGCATCGATTGGAATTTCGTCACCGGGCGCTGCATTATTATTTTCGCCCTAATGATCGAACTCGTTATCAACGTGCAGAGGTGCCGATTGAGAGTTTGACATTTCTGTATTATAACCTGGAATCAAAGACACTTCCAAGAGCAAGTGTGAAACAATGTGTGTGACAGAAAGTTATATCAAGTATCCACTATTATCCTTAGCCCCACGGCGGGCGCCAAACTGTTTACCCTAAATTTTGGATAACAATTGAATTTATACATGAATTTAAGGATACGTGGCCTAATTTGATACATAATGAAAGCTAAAATTAATAGATAAATGAAAAGAATGCAAACCACCCGAGTTAGACGCTTTTGATCGTTGGTTGATCCTTCTTGGGCAGGGATTGATTATAGTAGAAATTGGAATAAGTTAATGATAAAATTATTCAAGAGGACAATATACCACTATTTTTTTATTTATTGATGATTGGAAAAGTGCCCCTGCAAATAATTAAACCCTCCCTTTATATAGTAGGGGGGTCGTACATCTGGTGCAACTACATACAATGTAAAAAAATCTCCATACAAGGTAAAAAATATCCATACAAGGTAAAAAATCTCCTGATTTGCTAATTAAGCGGTTCTATTGATTTGTCTCGAGATTCCCGCCGTGATGTTCGTCTCATTACGGATATTCTGGCTTTCCGTCATTTAGGTTTGGTGATCTTCCCTCGGGCATTTTCGAAGTCAGGATCGATTTCGGACCACGGGCTCGGTGTTCTCGAGGTTGGACATTCTGGACTCGTATTCCGCTTCGATGAAACTCAGGTTCGATCTTCAACCCTACGAATTCCGAACCCGATCTATCGTGCAATAGTCGAACTCGATATTAATCATAGAGCCGAATCCGATTTCAACCACATACAGTTGGACCCGATTTCGACCGTATACAACCATCGATACCATCAACCAATTTGCTCAGTTAGCTAACCAGCCCATGGTTTGGAATGAAACCAGTGATCTCCCACTGATTATATAAAAAAATGACCAATGCATGCACCCTACAAAAGACACAACTACCAATATGGATCTACACGTGGATTGTCAAGAAAAGACGCTGACAGCGGAACCTCAATCATTAGAACCTACTAATTTACTAAGAGAAAATTCGGACATCACCACCCTTCCCTTGTCCATTAATAATCATAATAACATTATTAATCTTAATAGCCCCACTATTACCTCTAACCATAATGCCAAAAATCACTTAACAAAATGAAATTCCTAATGATCTTTCAAACATACACCTGTTGAAACAAGAACAACAAAACTAACAGATGGAAAATAAGAAAGAACATGTGGCACTAGACAAATCTCCCAAAGATCTTGATAAAAATCTTACGGCACTCCAATCAAATTCCATGCAAATAGACTCTACAACCATAGAGTCAACCACTCTCACTCCGACATTCCTCTCCATCACACCCAAGTTATAAGAACCACTAACCAAAAAAACGCCAACACTTCCATTCATACCAAGGAGGAGACACAGGCTAGCCAACATCTCTTCACCAACACAAAAATCAAAACATGGACAACCTACCTCCTCTCCCCCGTCATCTGCCAAACCAACCACTCTTCTCCACATTCCCTCCCCTTCCACAGAACTACCGACCAACATCCTAGATAGAGGCTGAGCTAATGGCCATGCAATCACCTTCAACATACAATCAATGGCCAAGAAATGATTATAATCATCCAGAATATTCGTTATCTAGCTCAACTTAATTCGGAAGGGATGCACTTGGCCATGAACAATTACATGAATCAAATGTGAATCAATAATATACTACACCCACTAGCTCCAACAATGAATTACACTCTGATTCAAGCAATGCGGAATCACTGGAACCTCCCACAAGCTGCCAACCCCCACATGCCTCTCAACTTGCCAGCAAACCTGTCATTCTTTCTCCCCCAGAAGTCCACCTGAATCCTATAATCATGCCATAGGGACTAAATGTAGACCAGGATCAGGCTACAATACCACATAATCACCCATTTCCCATGGAACCCAATCCCTCTCACAGTGCTCAAGAATAATAACTGAATCCAACAGGGGAAGGAGAAGAGATCCCGTGTCATGACCCTAAATTCAAATAGTCGTGATGACACCTAATCCAACCCGCTAGGTAAGCCAATTAACAATTATCCAATCTAATGAGGTTGATTAAGAGAAGAAATGACAATACAACTGCTTTTATACAAGAATTTTTCAAGAACTAGTAGTACAAATCCTGAGATTCTAAGGTTTAGATTTTTAGAAAATTCAATTGAAATAATTACAACATCTGTTTGAAATGTAAATGAACAGGATTCGAATCAAAAGCTACCAAGGACAAGTGATAGCCATAATTGAAATGCAGGTACATCTTCAAATCCAGCTCCCGCCGTACACAGCAACATCAGCATCCAACATTTGCACACAAGGCGCAGAAGTATAGTATGAGTACAACCGACCATATTTACTCAGTAAGTAACAAACATAACCTTAGGTTAGAAAGTAGTGACGAGCTGGGACAAGGGTCAGAGTCCAACTCCAATAACCAGCAACAGTTCATAACAACATAATAAAAATGGTACAAGAAATAACTCAGAAATAAGATGTTCAACTCGTTCACAGATACGTAAAATGGGCATGCTTTTCAAGTATAATAGTAAATCCTAAATCTTTCATCGAAAACACCAAGAACATATGAGTGAGTTTAAAAACTTTGATTTTTCCCAAAAATTTTTCAACAATAAATAAGATGTTTTATTTTCAGATAGCATGAGGAAAGTGCATCTCTATGCCTATATCTCAATATGCAGGTAAAATCATGAATGTCACCAAAACCAGGTAGCATGAGAAAATGCATCTCTATGTCCGAATCTCAAGTACGCATGACAAACACAATGCATCTCAGTGATGAACTCAGGTACTCTAGAGTACTCAATCTCAGTGTCACATATTCTTACTCACCATAATCAATACTCAGCACAGTCACTCAGTACTGTAAAAGGCAGATCCAGCCCAAACATAAATAAATCTAGTGTAGATCCAGCCCAATGCAAATGAATCCAGGGCAGATCCAGCCCAATGCAAATGAAACCAGGGCTGATCCATCCCCATGCAAATGAATCCAGGGCAGATTCAACCCAAAAATCCATAGCAACTGCGCCCACTGTGGATGTGCAGACTTCGAAGGGGCAGATCCAGCCCGAGCGCTATAATAAACTAAATCCTGACATGAATCAATAAAGCTTGTTGTGGCATGCAGCCCGATCCCATAAATATCACTCATAGCAGGCCCTCGGCCTTACTCAGTCACCAATCTTTCTAGTCTCTCGGGCTCAGACACTCATGCTAAGCAACCCTAATCAATCATACGAGATGTGACAATGTACGATAACAAAGGCTGAGTATGATATGTAATGATGAATGCAACTAAGCACATAACTGCAACTAAGCAATTAACTCAACAGCAAAGAACGACCACCGTGGGTCCTAATAGTACCAACATATAGCCTAAACAAGTTGTCTATCATTAATTACAACTCAAGTGCTCTAACACATAGAGTACAGTAAAAATATTCAGATAAGGTAGCTACACAGTTCCATGGAATCGACTAAATCACAATTCACACGGTGCACGCCCACACGTCCGGTTACCTCAACATCAATCACATAACACGTAAGTCAGGGTTTCATACCCTCATCACCAAGTTTAGAAGTATTGCTTACCTCAAACCGTGCCAAACTCGACTCCAACAAGCCCTTGCCTCGCAAACGACCTCCGAATGCCTTGAATCTCGCCACAAACAATTCAATACAATCAACTCAAGCTATAGGAATCAATTCCATATGAAAATGCTATGAAAATCACCACAATCAATTTTTGGCTTTGATTAAAAGCTTAGCATTTTCATACGGAATTGATTCCTATAGTTTGAGTTGATCGTATCAAATTGTTTGTGGCTAGATTCAAGGCATTCGGAGGCCGTTTCGCGAGACAAGGGCTTGTTGGAGTAGAGTTTCGCACGGTTTAAGGTAAGTAACACTTCTAAACTTGGTTCTGAGGATATGAAATCTCGAATTACGTGTTATGTAATTGATGTTGAGGTGACGCGCATGCTAGGTGATGGTCGTGTGGGCGTGCACCGTGTGAATTGTGATTTAGTCGATTGCATGAAACTGTATAGCTACATTATCTGAACATTTTTACTGTACTCTATGTGTTAAAGCACTTGAATTGTAATTTATGCTAGACAACATGTTTAGGCTATATGCTAGTACTATTGGGACCCACCGTAGTTGTTCTTTGCTGTTGAGTTATTTGCTCAACTGCATTATGTGCTCAGTCGCATTTATCATTACATATCATATCTCAGTCTCTGTTATCGTATATTGTCGCATCTCGTATCATTGATTAGGGCTGCTTAGCATGAGTGTTGTGAGCCCGAGAGCGTCTCTAAAGCTGATGAACATTATAAAATCCGAACACCCACTCAACCATGAGTCCAACCATACCAAAATTATCCAAATCTGATACCAAAATCTCTCTCAAATCCCCAAATTTTGGCCTAAGAAGTCTTCTCCATGTTTCTCATATTTTCAACCTAAATCACTAATTAAATGATAAAATCAAGGATATATTCATGTAAGTTAACCAAATCCAAGTTAGAATCACTTACTCCAATAAATTCCTTGAAAAACCACAAAAAATTACCACAAACCGAGCTCTCTAGGTCCACTAATGAAAAATGAGATGGAACCCTTGTTTATATTGTACCACATATGATTTCCCAAAGTGCTGACTGTACATTTTTTGTGTGGTCCGAAAATTCCAAGTTCCGCGGCCGTGATTGAAATATTATGGCCGCACTTCAGTAGTAACTGCACTACTAGGATTTAATAAATTGGCCATAACTTTCGTTACAAATGTCAAAAAGATGAATGGTTTATGTTTCAGGAAACTAGACTTAGAGGACTATAATTTTCATTCTTGGATTATCTTCAAATATTTTATAGATTAAAAGATATAAGCTTCCGAATTCAGACCATCAACCTGCAGATTTCCCCCTTCTGCGGTCCGCACATTTTCCTATGCCCCCGCACTCTGGGAGTTTGCGGCTACACATGAGGCTTTGCCTCAGCACTCCAAAATGTCCGCTCTGCACTTCACTTGCTCTGGAACATCATCAAGGTGCCGAAATGTCAAAACTTGTTCAAAACTCACCCGAAACACACAAAACACAGTATGAACTTACTCGAAGCCTCAAATCACACATAACAATATTGAAACGACAAATCACACCTTAAATCGAACTTAATGAACTTTGAAATCTTGAACTTCCAAAATTCGCGCAGAGACATATCAAATCAACCCGGAATGAACTCAAATTTTGCACACAAGTCTCAAATGACATAACGAAGCTATTCTGATTCCTGGAACCACTATCCGAATCTGATATCATCAAAGTCAACTCTCGGTCAAACTTATGAACTTTCAAATTTTCAAATTCTAACTTTCGCCAATTAGCCGAAACCTTCTAGAAACATCCAAATGCAAATTCGGGTATACGCCCGAGTCTAAAATCACCATTCGGACCTAACGGAACCATCAAAATTCCAATTCGAGGTTGAATACTAAAAAATCGAACTTAGTTAACTCTTTCTACTTAAAGATTCAATCATAAATGTCATACTTCCAAATCAATTCTGATTAACCTGAAATCAAAACTGATGATTCACACAAGTCATAATACATCATATGGAGCTACTCATGCCTTCAAACTACCAAGCGAAGTGAAAATGCTCAAAACAACCGGTCGGATCGTTACATCCCACCACCAGGTATGGAGTTGAGTGTGGAATTTTCAAGCCTAATCGAGGTGAAAATACTACTCCTTCAGGAGATGTTGAGCAAGAAGTTCATCTTCAGTTGTCCCACTGCAATTTAGAAATGCTCCATGAACATAAGGCCCCCACAAGATCTGACTGCGGGGAAACATGCAGTGATTCTAGCGCCCTACCTATGAAGGAGCTACAACACTCCTGCAGAGGAGGAGATTAACGCAAACCCTCAACAACCAATAACAATAAATAGGGCCACTAGCATAGGGGATAACAATGATGAGTTCTGTAAAAACTTTAGGGAACTTATTGATACTCATAGGCCTTGCATGGTTGCTCTATTGAAACTAGGATGACGACCCATTCTCCAATTCTTAACGATTTTAATTTTTCAGAAATGATGAGGGTCAAGCCAGGGGGATGGCCATTCTTTATGACCGCGACCTAATCAATGTCTAACATTTAACTAGAAGATGCCTAGAAATCTATGTTATAATTGAGGTATTACCCTTTAGAACTTATTGGGTTTTTAGCTCTATATATGCTAGCACTGATCAGTATGATATAGATAAGTATGACATAGATAGAATGCGAGATAATCTAATATCTATCTCTAACAATTACAAAGGACCATTGATGATAGGAGGAGACTTTAATGACATTATTAATTCTTCTGAAAAATTAGGGGATAAACCCTTTAGTCTAACTAGAACCTCAAAATTATGGAAATATATTAATAATTGCAATCTTATAGAACTAGGCTTTAAAGGATGCAAATTTTCGTAGTCTACTCATAGGAAATGAAATAAAGGTTTTGATCATGGAGATACTCGATTTTGTTCTTGCAAATGAGCAATGGTTACAAATTTTCTCTAATGTCATAGTCACACACGTTCCCAAAACACTATTGAGCATAACTCTATTTTACTTATGTTAAATAATACCTCTCAAATTTTTTTGAGACTCTTTAGACTTGAAAATATTTGGTGCACCCATCTAGATTTTATTAATATTGTGACCTCTAATTGGAACAATACCAATCTCCTAGTTGGTACTAAGAATTTCATCCATAACATTCAAACCTAGAGAAAATCCAAGTTTGGTGACATCTTCATGAAAAAGAATAGGATTTTGGCAAGGCTAAATGGTGTTCAAAACTCTAGCAAATTATGATTCTAGTTTCTTCCTATAAAGTCTGGAACAAACTCTCAAAGAGGAATATAATGACATTTTGAAACTCGAAGAAGACTAATGGAATATCCGATCCCGTATTTCCTTGATTAATGATAGAGATGCAAATACTAGATATTTTCATCTCTGCTTCTAATAAGAAAAGATGAAATCATATTAGCTTCTTTAAAAATGAACATAGTTGTTGGGTGGATAACCATAATGGACTCTTAACATACACTCCCAACTATTTTCATACCATATTTACAGCATCCCATGCTCAAACTAACTGGCATCACATTAGTGCTAGCATTACTAGTTTTGATAATGTGGATCTCTCATCCCTTATGACAAAACCCTCCATGATGGTGAGATTTAACACAACTTTATTCTCCTTTAAACCAATTAAAGCACCGGGGCCAGATGAGTTGCACTCTTTCTTTTATAAAAAGTATTGGCTTATTGCAGGGCAGTCCGTTTGATCCTTTTGTCACAAGGTCTTCAAAATCCAGTCCATCTCCCCTACTATCAATAGTACTTACTTATGCCTAATCCCTTAAATCCCTAATACAAATAATTTAAAAATTCCAAACCCATAGGATTATGTAATACTATTTACAAAACCATCACAAAAATTATAGCTAATAGACTCAAGCCCTTCCAAGATAAACTAATTAGCCCCTTCCAATGTAGCTTTATGAAAAATAAGAAGGGTAGTAATAATGCTATAATCATCCAGGAAATTATTTTCAGTTTTAAATAAACGAAAAGAAAAAGTTGGTATCATGGTTCTTAAAATAGACTTGGAGAAAGCCTTCAATAGCCTATAATGATCCTTTATCTGTAAAACCCTACTTCATTTTAAATTTCCTCCCAACATTTCAAAATCATCATGTCATGCATCTCAACTAGTAGCATTGCTCTCCTTGACAATGGCTCTAAAATAAATTTTTTCAATCCTAGTAGAGACATAAAACTAGGAGATCTCATGTCCCCTACATTTGTATTCTTTGCATGAAAATGTTATCTACATATATTAATCATCAAGTAGATACCAAATAATGGGATCCTATAAGAATTTTCCCCAAAGATCCTGACTTCTCCCATCTATTTCTTGCAAACAACCTCATTTTCATGGCCAAAATTAATAAATAAAACTTGGCCTAGAACTTTTTGTGATCTTTCTGGACAAAAGATAAACTATAGCAAGCTAAAAATAATTTTTTTAGCAAACTGTCCCAAAAATTGCAGTAGTAATACCTCTTTCTTCTTTGGTATTAAGAGTAGCAACTCTTTCGGAAAATACTTTTCCGATCCTTGAAGCATATCCTAAACCGAAAGATTTTCCCCACATTATTGATACCATGCTCTTCAGACTCAATGGTTAGAAAACCAATTGCATGAATATAGCTGGGAGAGCTGTATATCGTCGAAGTCGGGCCCATTTATATGTGGTTGAAATCGGGCTCGACTCTATATGGTTAACATCTAGTTCAACTATTGCACGACATATCGGGTTCGGAATGCGTAGGGTCGAAGATCAAACCCGAGCTTCATCGAAGCGGAAAACGAACTCAGAATGTCAAACCTTGAGAACACTGAGCCCATGGTCCGAAATCGAGCCTGACTCCGAAAATGTCCGGGGGAAGATCATTAAACCTAAATGACGAAAAACCGGGATATCCGTAATGGGATGAACATCACAGTAGGAATCTCGGCACTAATCAATAGAACCGCTTAATTAGCAAATCAGGAGATTTTTACCTTGTGCGGGGATTTTTACCTTGTATAAAGTTGCACCAGATGTACGACCTCCCCACTATATAAAAGGAGAGTTGAACCATTTACCACACACCTTTTTCACGAATCATTAATAAAAAGAAAAAATAGTGATATATTGCTCTTTTGAACCATTTTATCATCAACTTGTTTCAATTTCCATTATAATCAGTTTCTGCCCAAGAAGGATCAGCCAACGGCCAAGAGTGTCTAACTCGGGTGGTTTGCGTTTCTTTTTCATTTATCTCTTAATTTTAACTTTCGTTATATTATTCGTCATTTGTATCAAATTAGGCCACATATCCTTAAAACCACGTATAAATTCAATTGTTATCCGAAATTTAAGGTAAATAGTTTAGCGCCCACCGTGGGGCTAAGGATAATAGTGGATATTTGATACAACTTTTTGTTACACACATTGTTTCACACTTGCTCTTTAAAGTGTTTCTGATTCCAGGTTGCAATACGAAAATGTCAAACTCTCAATCGGCACCTCTGCACGTTGATAACGAGTTCGATCATCAAGGCGAAAATAATAACATAGCGCCCAGTGACGAAATTCCAGTCGATGCTAATTCACAAGTGGCAGTCGATGCAGATCAGCTTGTTGACCCTTCAAATAGCATTCATAGGGGAGTCCAATCGGTGACACAAAATCCCCAAAACGACGAAAGGGACGGGATCAGCCTCTGGATGATCTTCGAAATGTTGCAACCCTAACAGGAAGCGATAGCTCAGTTACAAAACCCAAGCCAAATCTCGAACAAGTTTGAGCCTGGCCCTTCCCGGAAAATTACCCATAAGGATGGATCGGTTGTAGGAAGGTCGAATGACTGTGAATCGGGGGAAAACCCCGGAATTATGAAGATGCTCGAAGAATTAATTATATGAATAGAATCCGGGGAGAAGAAAATAGAGGTAAATAACAAGAAGGTGGAAACCTACAACTCTAGGGTAGATCAAATCCCAGGAGCACCCCCGGTATTAAAAGGCCTAGATTCCAAAAAGTTAGTGCAAAAACCTTTTCCACCGAGCGCGGCACCGAAACCGATACCAAAAAAATTCCGTATGCCAGAAATCCCCAAATACAACGGAACGACCGACCCAAACTAGCATGTAACTGCATATACATGCGCTATCAAAGGGAATGATTTGGAGGATGACGAGATCGAATCCGTTCTGTTGAAAAAATTTGGGGAAACCCTGTCGAAAGGAGCCATGACATGGTATCACAACTGACCCCCTAAATCTATTGTCTCGTTTGCTATGCTTGCAGATTCTTTTGTGAAGGCACACGCAGGCGCCATCAAGGTCGAAACGCGAAATTAGACCTTTTCAAAGTTAGGCAGAAGGATAACGAGATGCTCAAAGAGTTCGTGTCCCGGTTCCTAATGGAACGGATGGATCTGCCACCGGTCACAGACGATTGAGCTATTCAAGCTTTCACTCAAGGGCTCAATGTTCGAAGCTCGGTGGCTTAGCAACAATTAAAACAGAACTTAATAGAGTACCCTTCCGTCACATGGGTTGACGTACATAACTGGTACCAGTCAAAAATCAGAGTCGAAGACGATCAGCTCGGAATCCCTTCGGGATCCATTTACCCCGTTAGAGCTTATGACAAAATCCGATGGGATGTTTATCGCAAACCAAGATCGAATAGAGAGCGACATCGGCCGTATCACGGGGACAGAAAAATCGGCATATTCGGGCAAAACTCTCTAAGACGTGAAAGGAGAAATGATCGAGGTCAGAATAATCAGGGGCTCATGACCAAAAGCAATTTCGAAAGGCCTATCGGGCATAAAGAAGCACCTCGATTATCAGAGTATAATTTTAATGTTGATGCTGCCACTATCGTATCTGCTATCTGTTGCATCAAAGATACTAAATGGCCTCGACCATTGCTAGCCGATCCAACCCAAAGGATCCTAATCAGATATGCAAATATCACAGCACTCACGTTCATAAAACGGAAGACTTTCGGCAACTGAAAGAAGAAGTAGCCCGGTTACTCAATAACGGACACCTTCGAGAATTCTTGAGCGACCGAGCAAAAAATCACTTCGGAAATAGGAATAAATAGAAAGGACAGGAAGAACCTCAACATACAATCAACATGAGTATCGGTGGAGTCGATACCCCTCAAGGGGCGATGTTGAAATGTACCAAAATTTCCATCATTAGGGAAAAGCGCACTCGGGATTAGATGCCAGAGGGGACTTTATCTTTTAACGACGAGGATGCGGAAGGAATTATAGAACCCCATAATGACGCGCTGGTAATATCTGTACTTATACATAAAGTTAGAGTAAAACGTGTGTTAATCGACCCAGGTAGCTCGGCCAATATAATCTGATCGTGGGTCGTGGAGCAACTCCGCTTGTCAGACCATATTGTTCCTACAGTCTGGGTACTTAATGTGTTCAATATGGCATGTGAGACCACCAAGGGTGAAATAATGTTGCCAATAAATACTACTGGAACCATATGAGAAACAAAGTTTTGTGTGATCGGAGGGGACATGAGATACAATGCTCTGTTTGGAAGGCCATGGATCTATAACATGAGGGCGGTACCTTCGGCATTACACCAGGTGTTGAAGTTTATGACGCCCAATGGAGTTAAAATGATTTACCGGGAGCAACCAGTTGCGAAATAAATGTTTGCGGTGGAAGAAATGACACCAACACCAACAGTTCTTAACCAAAGGGTCGAGAGCAAGACAAAATAGCAATCACAAATACCATCTTCGGCAAATGTGGATAAACAAGTATATATCGAGGATGATGATTATGGAATTCCCAGATCTTTCATCACCCCCAATGATTCCAATGCCAGAAAATCAACCCTCGAGGAACTGGAACAACTCACACTGCAAGAAGACTTGCCCGAACGAAAGGTATACCTAGGCTCGGGGTTGAGCTACGAGTTTAGGACAAAACTTATTCGATTCCTTACAACTAACGAAGACTCTTTCGCTTGGTCCCACCTTGATATAACAGGTATACTGTCAGAGATAACCACTCACAAGTTGAGCCTGGATCCGAAGTTCCATCCAGTCAAACAAAAAAGGAGGCCTCAGTCCGAAATCAAACATGTGTTCATCAAGGATGAGGTAACTAAACTTCTAAAGATAGGGTCCATTCGGGAGGTTAAATACCTGGATTAGTTTTCAAACGTAGTGGTAGTCCCTAAAAAAGGGAATAAATTAAGAATGTGTGTAGATTATAAAGACTTGAATAAAGCATGTCCAAAAGACTCTTTTCCCTTACCCAACATCGACCGCATGATCGATGATACTGCTAGCCACGAGACCCTTAGTTTTCTCGACGCATACTCTGGCTAGAACCAAATACGGATGGACCCAGGTGATCAGGAAAAAACTTCCTTCATCACTAAATATGGAGCATACTGTTACAATGTAATACCATTTGGGTTAGAAAATGCTGGAGCCACATACCAACGCTAGGTAAAATGAATTTTTGAGAAACAACTAGGAAAGACAATGGAGGTTTATATTGACGACATGTTAGTTAAATCCCTACGAGTAGAGGACCATTTAAATCATTTGCAGGAAACATTCAGTGTGTTGAAGTAGTACAACATGAAGTGCACCTGGAAAAGTGCGCGTTTGGTATGGGTTCAGGTAAATTCCTCGAATTCATGGTCTCGAATCATGGAATCGAGATCAACTCTGAAAAAATCAAGGCTATTGACGACATCACGGTCGTAGATAATGTGAAAGCCGTGCAAATGTTGTCCGTACGGATAGCCGCTTTAGGGTGATTCATTTCGAGGTCATCCGATAAAAGCTACTGGTTCTTTGCTCTATTGAAAAAGAAGAACAACTTTTCATGGACTCCGGAATGCCAGCATGCTTTGGAAGAACTCAAAAGATATTTATCGAGCCCGCCGTTGCTTCATACACCGAAGATGGACGAACAACTGTACCTTTACCTGGCAGTCTTAGAGATAGCGGTAAGCGTAGTCCTAGTCCGAGAAGAACAAGGTACATAATTCCCGATTTATTATGTCAGCAGAACCTTAGGCGAAGCCGAGACTAGGTATCCTCACTTGGAAAAACAAGCGCTCTCTTTGTTAAGCACTTCTAGGGAACTGAAACCGTATTTCCAATGTCATCCCATATGCGTCATAACCACTCACCCATTAAGAAATGTGATGCACAAGCTCGAGCTCTCAGGTCGATTGGCTAAATGGGCCATAGAAATAAGTGGGTACGACATTGAATATCGACTTCGAACCGCCATCAAATCTCAGGTGTTGGCAGACTTTGTGGCCGACTTTACACCATCCCTAATACCCGAGGTCGAAAGAGAATTGTTAGCTAGCTCAGGAACTCCTTCAGGAATATGGACCCTTTTCACAGATGGTGCTTCGAACGCGAAGGGATCCGGACTTGGCATCGTGTTGAAGCCAGAACTGGTAACATAATTCGATAATCTATTAAGACTGTGAAACTGACTAACAACGAGGTAGAATACGAAGCCATAATTGCAGGCCTAGAACTAGCCAAGAGCCTGAGAGCAGAAGTGATCGAAGCCAAGTGCGACTCCCTTCTTGTGGTAAATCAAGTCAATGGAACGTTCGAAGTCAGGGAAGGGCGAATGCAGAGATAATTAGACAAACTGCAAGTGACGTTGCATTGGTTCAAAGAATGGACCTTATAACATATACCTCGGGATCAAAACTACGAGGCCGACACCCTCGCCAGCTTGGTGTCTTCAATCGAAGACGACGAAGTCGATTCAGGAAAGGTCGTACAACTCATGAGGTCGATAGTGGAAGAAGGCCATGCTGAGATCAATTCGACAAGTCTAACTTGGGATTGGAGGAACAAATACGTAGAATATCTCAGTTCCGGCAAACTCCTCTCGGATCCAAAAGAGTCGAGGGCCCTGCATAATAAGGCGGCCCGATTCAGCTTGTCCGATGACGGAACCTTGTTCTGAAGATAATTTTACGGCCCACTCGCGATATGTCTGGGACCGGGCGACATTGAGTACAGTTTAAGGGAAATTCATGAAGGTACTTGCGGGAACCATTCTGGCGCGGAGCCGGTAATTTGAAAAATAATCAGAGCCGGTTATTATTGGGTCAACATGGAAAAAGACGCAAAGGAGTTCGTTCGTAAATGTAACGAATGCCAAACGGTCAAATGAAACGTGCCCAAATAGATTGATTCAACCCTAACACAAATTGTACACATGCATGAACGAGAATAAAGAAAAGTCTCTTGTATGCAAATATCCTGCTTCCGATCAAACGAGCCCAAGGGCCACTTTAATTTTAGTTCAAATAACCATTCTCTCACTCGGGGACTTGTTCGAAAAGCAAACTTATTCGAGGGGGGATGAGAACTATTAAGGAAAACCTCGAACTTTAAAGGCTAAGGCCGTTTCGAGTTAACAAAACTCGAGGGGGGACGAGACCTATTAGGGCAAACCCCGAACTTTAAAGGCTAAGGCCATTTCGAGTTAACAGAACTCGAGGGGGGATGAGACCTATTAAGGCAAACCTCGAACTTTAATGGCTAAGGCCGTTTCGAGTTAACAAAACTCGAGGGGGGATGAAACCTATTAAGGCAAACCCCGAACTTTAAAGGCTAAGGCTATTTCGAGTTAATAGCATTTGAGGGCTAATATAAGACCTACTGGGCAACCCCTCGAATTAAAAGGTTAAGGCCATACAATATTAATAGTATTTGAGGGCTAAGGTATTTCGAAACTTGCAAAAAGAAAGCTTTACATATATACATCAAAAATCCCTTCCACAAAATCGAGCAACCTCGATACACAATATTAAACATGGGAAAAGATAAAACTCGGTCAACAGCGACTTGGTCTCAATTGGATCCCGCCTCGATATCACAATTTGCCTCTCTAAGCTGAACCTCCGCTGAAGCTAACTATGCCTGAAATGTCTCTTTTTCCGAGGCCAGCTGATCCATCTTGCCCCTCCACTCATTGGCCTCAACTCTAGCCACGCTTTTTTCAGATCGAAGCTGATTAATCTAATCAAGCTTTTGCTCTACTTGCTCGACCAAGCCAGCATTATCCTTCCGGGTAAGCTCCAGTTCGGCACGGAGGTTCATCATCTCCCCTTCGAGCCGTTCATAGCGTTTCAACTCCTCCCAAAATCAGAGAAAGGCTTCACGGTGAAGTACCGAGGCCTGCAAGCATAAAGTAAGATGTTATGATTAATTGAAATTTTAAAGTACAAAACAAAGGACATCGAATAGAGCTTATTAGAAATTACCCGATTCAATGCCTGTTGAGCTTCATTGAACAGGCAGGGCGCATCCACCTCGTTAATTTTTGCCTGATCCTCCTCGATCACCAAGCACCGAAGATAACTGGCCACTCCGACAGGAGCGGAAAGAACCCTGGCATCCTCGTGAATGGTGAAAGATATGGATCATTTTCGATCAGGGTAAGTGCTCGGAGCGGGAAATCGATTGACCAATTTTGGATTGAAGGAAATCCCGCTTGTATCGGTGGATGAGCTTTTCCTCGGTACCTCTAAATTACCGAGCCCAAGAACGTCTTACGCGGACGCCGAATACACACCATCGAAAAAACTACGAAAAGGGTCTTTCGATCTATGATCTCCGTCCGGGGAACGTTCTTTTGCCATTTGGGCCTCTTTGAACGTTGATTCCGAGAGGGCGAATCAACCATCTCAATCGGACCCAAGACTCCCAACGGTGCTCTCTTCGTATCCGGGGAAGCCCTAGTTATTTTCTCCGCCTTGGGTCCCCCAACTTGGCGAAGGTCCGCTTCACTAGCCCCTGGCTCGGAGACCCCTCGCCCTTCAGATTGTGGCGGCACACTAGCCACAAGGTTGAAATACTCTTCTTCCTCCTCATACTCATCCCTTAATCGACGTAGCGAGACCGTAGGTAATACTCGATCACTAGCACTTCCCTTGGTCTTGCGCGCCAATCTTTTCCTTTGTCTCTTCTTATCTAGGTCTGAGGAACTTGGGGCCTCTTTTCTTTTCTTTTCTTTATCCTGCTTCGAAACAGGGGGATCGCTGGGAACATCATCACCTATGGGTGGAGGTCTCATCTCAACATCCTTTGATAAACCTGCAAAAGAAAGGTAAAACAAGTTAGAAATTGATAGCATAAAGAATTAAGCTCGAGTGTAACTTATCTCACCATGAAGTTGGGACTCCCAACCGGCCTTTCGGAAGCTCGCGCCATGCACGCTCGGAATATGGTCTTTGGGATACGATCCCCTCGACCCATTCTTTGAGATAAGGAATTGCATCCGACATCCGAGATATAGTTGTGCCATATAAAATTGATAAGAGAAAGTGCGAAAGGGAGAATAGTAAACAAATTGATAAGCAGGGCTATACTTACGCTTCATATTCCATTTCTCAGGAAATGGCATATCCTCCGCAGGGATTAGGTCCGATGTTTTCACTCGAACAAATCGACCCAACCAACCTCGATCCCGATCCTTATCAATACTTGAGAACGGGGCTTTGCTTTCCCGACGAGCAAGTTTTATTAACCCCCCTCGGTAGAGTCGGGGACTGTACAAACGCATGAGATGATTGACGGTGAAAGGATACCCCTCGATCTTGTTTACAAAAAAACGGAGAAGCATCACTATCCTCTAGAAAGAAGGATGAATTTGGCCCAGGGTCACTTCGTACCTTTTGAAAAAGGCAATAATGATCGGGTCCAAAGGACCCAACATGAAGGGATAAGTGTAAACACTTAAAAAACCCTCCACGTGGGTAGTGATTTCTTCTTCAGGCGCAGGAACCACCACACACTTGTCGACCCAGTTACAGTCTTCCTTGACTTTATCGAGAACTCTGTCGGTGATTGAACAGATGTACCTCATGACCGGTTCGCATCGGCCTGGTATTGAGGAAGCTTTATCGACCTAAAATTTGCTCCGGTTAAACACCCGGTTGGTACAAACGCCTTCAGAGGGGGTTCCGTTGTAGGCTCCTCAACGACGACAGGCGAAACGTCCTCAGCAGGTTGAGAAGAAGAGGGAGTTTGTCTTTGAGGAACGAATTTTAAAGTATTCGCCATTGTTTTGAACAGATGAAGAAATTAAAAGATACAGATCCAAAGGAAATATATTATTAAGATAGCTTGTGAGGTATTTTCAGAAAATCAGAAGGCAGGAGGTCTTGAAGATAAGAACGATGTAGTTTTATAAAAAAGCATGAACATTTGAATATAAAGGGTGAATGAGGATATTCATAGTCTCTCAAAATGGCGGTTCGCATCCCAAATCGGCAGAACGCTGACTGACACACACTTGATGCTTTAAAAGGCTTTTTTGATGGGACGTTTTTTATTTCCATATCGCGTATGTCATAAGTTCACCGTCACTTATCAGAATGAGAATTTGAGGTTCATATCGTTTCTCTGTCGCTACTCTCCAAAAAACGAGGGGACTATCTGTACAAGGTCGAAGTCGGGCCCATCTAGATGTAGTCGAAATCGGGCTCGACTCTATATGGTTAACATCGAGCTCAACTATTGCACGACAGATTGGGTTTGGAATGCGTAGGGTCAAAGATCGAACCCGAGCTTCATCGAAGAGGAACACGAAACCAGAATGTCCAACCTCGAGAACACCGAGCTCGTGGTCCGAAATAGAGCCTGACTCCGAAAATGTCCAAGGGAAGATCATTAAACCTAAATGACGGAAAACCGGGATATCCGTAATGGGACGAACATCACGGCAGGAATCTCGGCACTAATCAATAGAACCTCTTAATTAGCAAATCAGGAGATTTTTTACCTTGTGCGGAGATTTTTACCTTGTATAAAGTTGCACCAGATGTATGACCTCCCCACTATATAAAGGAAGAGTTGAACCATTTAGCACACACCTTTTTCACGAATCATCAATAAAAAGAAAAAACAGTAAAATGTTGCTCTTTTGAACCATTTTATCATCAACTTGTTTCAATTTCCATTATAATCGATCAGTTTCTGCCCAAGAAGGATCAGCCAATGGCCAATAGTATCTGTCTCGGATGGTTTGCGTTACTTTTCCATTTACCTCTTAATTTTAACTTTCGTTATATTATTCGTCATATCAAATTAGGCCACATATCCTTAAAACCACGTATAAATTCAATTGTTATCCGAAATTTAGGGTAAACAAGAGCCCCCTTGTCTCATCTATTCTTGCTAGCATCCCTGCTTATAACATGCAATACAGCCTTCTCCCACTAAATATCCTTAAGAACATCGACAAAATTCAACGAGATTTTCTGTGGGGAAGTATCGATCCCAAAAGAAAGATGCATCTTCTTAGTTGGGATGTGGTTACTACTACTAAAGATAATGGGGATCTAGGCATAAGAAGGGCTAAATCAAAAAATCTGGCACTGCTTACCGGCCTTGCCTGACGCTTACTTAACCACCCACACACCCCTTGGGCCAAACTTTTCTTTAATAAATACATTAATCACTTCAAAAAAGATCTTCTTTTTGCTGGAAAAGTCTTCTTAAGGAATGGGGTATTTGTCACAAAGGCATCTTTTGATCTATACATCAATATTCTTCTTTAAACATTTGGAAATGGATTGCAAACTGCCCGAGCCTTAGAAACTGTGTCATTGGACTATTAAATAGGAACGCGACTTCTCTAACAATTAGTGACATAATATTTATCGAGGCATTGGATTTTGTATATTCTGTCCTTTAAACTCCCTCAAAACATAATTGATAATATCCACTCCATCACCTTTTCCATTGAGACAACCTGTAATGTTCCCATATGGGATATAATAGTGTTGTTTTCACCACTAATTCATGCTACAAACTGATTGACGAAGACTATGCTTCCAAGAAATTTTTTAGATTGATTTGGAGACTCTACTGTCCAAACAAATATAATTCCTTTTATGGCTATGCCATCATAATAGATTACCATGTGGGCAATATCTCCATCGCATTGGTATGAATGTTAACTGACCTGTGTACAATCTGTAGGAAGGAACCTGAAAATATTATTCACATATTCCTAGGTTGTACCACCGCAAGTGTCTGTGGCGAAATATGGGTTTAAATAACGCACTGATATGCACAGATGATGGTAGGTGGCTCGATACACTAAGAGGTCCAAACTCCACGCTCCCTGCTATGCTCATTTCCTGGGATATAATCCTTCCCTTCATTATTTGGAACCTTTGGCTCACAAGAAATAAAAAATAATGAAAACAACACGTGCAATGCTGTGTCCTTATCTTTTGTAATAAATCAAGCCACAGAGTACAAGCTACTAACGGAAAGGGACATCAAATTGTCTAGACACATCTCACTTTGCTTACAATGGAGAAAATCACAAAGGGGTTAGTACAAGCTCAATATAGTTGGAGCTTTCTGTTTATCCTTAATTACGAGTAACAATTAAATTTATATGTGGTTTTAAGGATACGTGACTTGGTCTGATACAATTAAAGAATGAACGATAAATAAAGACTAAATTCAACAAGTAAGAGAGTAAGCAAACCACCAATATTGAATAACTTAGCTGTAGTGGAATCTTCTAAGATGGGCGAGAATGAAATTAGTATTAATAAAGAGAGTAGTTAAAATATGCCAAACTTTGTATATTGATCGTGTCTTCTGTGAAAAAAATTCTATACAAGGTAAAAGACTTATTTACAAGGTAAAAAATCCCTAATATTAATGAGTTCAACGTCTTTGCTGATTTGGGCCGCGATTCCCGCCGAGATGTTTACATATTATGAGATTTCCGGTCCTTCCGTTACGCAAATCTGATATTTTTACCATAAGTTGTTTTACCCGGACAGGTCCCGATAATCTCATCTCGGATGCCTTGGCTTCGAACTTCGTCCCGATGACGTCCGACCTCGGACTTCCCTTCTCGATGTATCTGTCTCGACCTACCAGATGGTGACCTCAATCGACGTCGGTCTTCAAAACCCAAACAGTGCTCCCTATGCAAGCAATCATATTCGACCCCATACAGATAGTCCCCTCGTTTTTTGGAGAGTAATGACAGGAAACGATATGAGCCGCCATTTTCAAGATTAGGTTAAGTGGAGACATACTTATAGTGAATGACACGGAATTCGAAACGTCAAATCAGATAACACAAAACGTCTTGCTGATGAATGACGGCAGCATGATGACACACGTGGCCACTAACAAAAAGACCTTTTCGTGTACCAGCTGGTGACAAACCCTGTGATCCCTGCAAATACCAATTAATGCTTTCTCACTTCGTGTTTCGAACCACCGCTTTTAAGATGTATAAATAGCCCCCTCATTCTTCAATTTTCAAGTTTGTGTCGTTTGAATACCATATTGCCCAAGTTCTCTAAACTCTGTTCTTCAAGTAACTTCTCTTTCTACACTTGCATCTACTCGCTTTCCATCTCTTTAACTTCAATAGCGAAAACATCTAAATCTTTTCCTCAGAAGCAACAACCTTCTTCCTCTCAACCCGCTGAAGAGGCCGAGCCTGTCATTGCTGAGGAAACGTCGAAAGTGCCTCCTCTAAAAGCTTTCGTACCGGTCGGATGCTCAATCAGCTTCGACTTTAAGGTAGAGAAGGCTTCCTCAGTGCCGGGCCGGGGCGAACCGGTCGTTAGGTATATTAGCTCAATCACGAGCAAAACCCTTGATAGAATGGAATGTAACTGGGTTGGCAAAGACGTGGTAGTCCCCTCTCCGGACGAGGCGATTACCACCCACGTGGAGGCTATTTGAGTGTTTACACTTACCCCTTCATGTTGGAACCTTTGGACCCCATTATTGTCGCCTTTTGCAAAAGGTACAATGTTACACTGGGTCAGATTCACCCTTTAGTTTGGCGAATAATTCATCTTTTTTGTTTTTTTGTGAGTAAGGTCGATGGGCATCCTTTCACCATCGATCATTTACTTCGACTATACAGTGCCCGAGTCTTCCGAGGGGGACTAATAAAACTTGCTCGCCGGGATAGCAAAGCCTCGTTTTCGAGCATTGACGAGGACAAGGACCGGGGTTGGATGAGCCGATTCGTTTGAATAAGGACGTCGGACCTAATCCTTGCAGAAGATATGCCGTTCCCTGAAAAGTGGAACATTAACCGCAAGAATCATTTTCCTATCCAAACTCATCTGTTGTTTTTCCTTTGATATCTTACTAACACACTTTGTAAGATGCAGCCGTTTCTCAAATGCCGGCTGCGATTCAGCACTTGGAAGAGTGGGTCCGGAAGGTGGTAGCTCAAAGGACCTACTCAGAGCACGCCTGGCGTGAGATTTCAAAAGGCCTATGGGAGGCCAAAAATCACGGTGAGACCGATAATGCTCATACTTCATGCTTTATGTGATCGGTGCTGCTGTTAACTTATTTTCTCCTTTCTTTGCAGGTCTATCGAAGGACGCTGAATTGAGGCCGACGTCCCCCAGTAGAGAGGTTCCCTTCCCTCCCCTTGTCTTGAAGAAGGAGGGAGAGAAAAAGAGAAAAGAAGTCCCCGGTGCCTCAGAGCCCGAGAAAAAGAGAATTAAGAAGAAAAGCATAGCTCGTAAGACAAGAATCGCTGATTTGGCTATCCGATTGAGCGATGAATCCGAGGAAGATAGGGACCTCGGTATTTCAAGCAATGAACCATCTCGGGCAGTTCCCGAGCCGAGGACCGATGAAGCTTGCATCCCTCGAGTAGAGGACCTCGATGCAGGGGTGATGACCGGGGTTTGTGACGATGCAGGGGAGGCAGTACAGGGAACCTCGAACCTCCCAGAAGCAATGGACTCTTCCTCTTTCTCGGAGGCAACCTTCAACGAAGCCCGAGCTGCAAGGATGCATACGCCGAGCAAAGGCCACGTATCGGCAGGGTCCCTTGAAGATATTTTTGACGGTGTGCCATCGGCTGACACCTTCGGGCTCGAAGTGCCGAGGAAGAGTCCCTCCGCCGAGACGAGCAGGGTATCTATCGGTCCCAAGTTGGTCGATAGATTTCCCGCTCCGAGTTCCAATCCTAATCGGAAGAGGATAATAAAGTTCGCCATTCCCGAAGATGCTAGGGCTCTGGCCGCGCCTGTGGGCGTAGCTAGCTACCTTCGGTGTCTGGTGACCGAGGAAGATCAGGCTGAGGCTCAACAGGCAGCAAATAAGGTAAAATTTCTTAGAGGCTTTATTTGGTGTTTGTTATCTTGCTCTTCGACCTGTACTGACCGTCTTATTTTCTTTCATATTTGTAGTCTTTGGTGCTTCATCATGAGGCTTTCCTTCGGCTAAGGGAAGAAAAGGCACGTCGTCAGCGACTTGAGGGGAAGATGTTGACTCTTCGGGCTGAGCTGGACTTCTTGCGCAGGGAAAATGATAAAACACTCGACCAACTGGGGCAGCAACTTGACCGAGTAAATCAATTTTGATCCACATTAAGCGAGGCCAAGGCAGAAACCAGTGAATGGAGAGCTAAGGCCGATCTGCTGACTTCGGAAAAGGAGACTCTCCTGGCTCGCGTAATCCCTTTGGAAGAAAAAGTTTCGGAGGCACAAGAGAAAATCGGGACTCTGACTTAGAGCACCGATACACTTCAGTCCCAAGTCAAGACGCTCATTTTGGATCGCGATGTTCTAGTCAACGAGTTGCAATCGGCAAGATCCGAGATTGCCACATCTAAAGCTGATGCCGATGGTCTGATAGCTCAATACTGGGCCGATGCTGAGGCTGCCCAAGAGCAATCAAAGATTCTGGTTGAGTATGCCAAGTGCCAAACCCGTCTTTCCGTTCTCGAGGAGTTACTAGCTCGAGGCTTCGATCTATCCACCGAGGTCGATGATGCAGCAAAGATCGAAGCCGATGCTAGAAAGTGGGCCTTCCCTAAAGAAGAAGAAGATTCCGAGAATTCTGACTGATGCCGTCTGTTGTACAATATGTCTTTCTAGGATTCTCATTCATTTTATTTTGTCTTTGTAACACACTTTATTTTGTATATATAAATGTATTTCCCTTTTTTGTCTGATTCTGTTTTGAAATTTTCAATTTGCAAACTTTCCTGCCTCTAAGACTTAGCTTATTTCCCAATAGATTTTCTCCCTTCTTGGCCGATTGGATAAGGCCTAAGCCTCGAAAGGGGGTCGAGATTTGCCTTGGTAGGTCTTATTCGAATTTTGTTAATTCGACATGGCCTTGGCCCGTTAAGAAATCGGATCTGTCTTAACAGATCTCAACTCGATTCGGCCTTAGCACGAATTTGGATTTGCCTTAATAGGTCTTATTTCTTTTTGAATTTAATTAGCTTGATGCGGCCTTGGCCTATTAGGAAATCGGGACTCTGCCTTAGCAGATTTTGTTCCTTTTTGAATTTTACTGACTTGATTTGGCCTTAGCCCTTTTAAAGAATCGAGGCCTTGCCTTGGCAAGTTCCAATCATCGTCGAATTTAATTCGGTTTAGCCCTTTATAAATTAGGATTTGCCTAAGTAGGTCTTACTTCCCTTCGAGTTTTCTTAACTCGATACGGCCTTGGCCTTTCAAGAAATCGGGGTTTGCCTCAATAGGTCTTATTCCCCTCTGATTTTCGCACGGAGTTCTGAGCAATGTTAGTTTTCGATAATGTAATGAAAATCGAAGTGGCCCTTGGGCTCAGAGACAAAATATCGATGCCAAAGGACTTTTATTAGCATTCATGTGCTTGTACAATTTTGCTTAAGGGGTAGATCAATCTACTTGGGCACGATACTTTCGACCGTTTGACCCTTACATTGATTCCTAATGATCTATGAGAAGTCCCCCCGAATTGAAGTAGCTAAGCAAAGATTCAAAGTATACAAGCAATCTCCATGTACTCAAAGTCGATCGAAGTTGTGCACCAAATATTATTATCTTCGATAAGCGACCGATCTAAGTTAGCACGATTCCTGGTTGCCTCATTAAAAACCTTGTCGTAAAACCCAATTTGGGACAAAACCGGTCGAAGGGAAAAAGAGTGCAACGCGTGCTTTCAGTCCTAATGTTCTGTGCTTCCTGGCTCGAGGCTACTTTATTCAATACCTTGTTCTTCTCGGACCAGGACCCCGCTTACCGCTACTTCCGAAACGGCAAGGTAGAGGTATAATTGCTCACCTGTTTTTGGTGTATGCAACAAAGGTGGACTAGAAAGATACCTCTTAAGTTCTTCCAACGTGCGCTGACATTCCAGACCCCACGATAAGTCGTTCTTCTTTTTTAGCAAGTTGAAGAATTGGTGACTTCTGTCAGATGACCTCGAGATGAATCAGCCCAGGGCTGCTATCCGACCTGTCAGCTTTTGCATAGCTTTCACACTGTCTATAATAGTTATATCTTCAATGGGATTTGATTTTTTTGGGGTTAATGTCTATTCCCCATTTCGAGACCATGAAACCAAGGATTTTTCCCGAGCCCACTCCAAATGCACATTTCTCCCGGTTCAACTTCATGTTGTACCATTTCAACACATCGAACGTTTCCTGCAAATGGCTCAAATGGTCCTCTGCTCGCAGAGACTTAACTAACATGTCATCAATGTAAACTTCCATTGTTTTTCCTAGTTGTTCCTCGAACATCTTATTTACTAGGCGTTGATAGGTAGGCCCCACATTTTTTAACCCGAATGGCATCACGTTGTATAAATAAGTACCATACTTAGTGATGAAGGATGTCTTTTCTTGATCATCCTTGTCCATTCGTATCTGGTTATAACCAGCATCGAGAAAGCTAAGGGTCTTGTGGCTAGCGGTAGCATCGATCATGCGATCGATGTTGGGCAAGGGAAAAGAATTTTTAGGGCACTCCTTATTCAAATCTTTATAATCTATGCACATTCTTAGCTTATTTCCCTTTTTAGGAACTACAACTACATTTGCTAGCCATTCCGGGTATTTAACTTCCCGGATGGACCCTATATTTAAAAACTTAGTTACCTCATCTTTGATGAATGCTTGTTTAACTTCGGATTGAGGCCTCTTCTTTTGCTTGACCGCCCAGAATTTCGGATCGATTCTCAATTTGTGAGTTGTGATTTCCGGTGGTATCCCTGTTATGTCAAGATGGGACCAAGCGAAAGAATCTTCGTTAGCTAAAAGAAATTGAATAAGTTTGGCCCTGAGCTTGGAGCTTAGGCCCGAGAACAGGTATACCTTTCGATCCGGCAAGTCGCCTCGGAGTGAAATTTGTTCGAGTTCCTCGACCGTTGACTTGGTTGCATCGGACTCGTCGGGACCGATGAACGACCGGGGAACCCCATAGTTTTTTTCATCTTCAAGATGATCCTGCTTACCTTCGTTTGTTGAAGGTAGTGCTGGTGATTGCTATTTGGTTCTTTGGAAAGGAGCGGTTGGTTTCAGTACTGCGAAATCTCTCTCGCAGCATGCTGTTCTCTGTAAATAGTTATGATCCAATCAGCCAATGGGAATTTCAACATTTGGTGCAGTGTTGAGGGTACTTCTCTAATATCATGAATCCATGGCCTCCCGAGCAAGGCATTGTACCTCATATCTCCTTCGATCACGCAGAATTTTGTTTCCCGAACAGTACTAGTGGTGTTCACCGGCAACATTATTTCCCCTTTGGTTTTCTCGCAAGCCATGTTGAAACCATTGAGAATTCGAACTTCAGGAATAATCCGGTCTATCAATCCGAGCTGTTCGATAACCCACAATCGGATTATATTGGCTGAACTACCAGGATTGACAAATACACGCTTCACCCTAGTTTTGGTGTATAAGCATCAATATTACTAAGGTGTCGTTATGGGGTTGCATTATTCCTTCTGCATCTTCTTTGCCGAAATACAAAGCTCCCTCCATTGCATAATCCCAAGTGCGCTTTTCTCGGGTGATAGATATTTTGGTGCGTTTTAATACCGGACCTTGGGGCGTATCTATCCCACCGATTATCATATTGATCGTGTGCTGAGGCTCCTCCTGGTTTACTGGTCTATTCCTGTTCCCATAATGGTTTTGGCTCGGTCGCTCAAAAACTCTCGAAGGTGCCCATTTTCGAGCAACCGTGCCACCTCTTCCCTTAACTGCCGACAGTCTTCTGTCTTATGCCCGTGTGTGCCATGGTACTTACATATCAAGCTGGGGTCTCTCTTAGCTAGATCTGATTGCAGCGGTCGAGGCCACTTGGTATCCTTAATGCGACCGATGGCCGATACGAGAGTCGCCGAGTCGACGTTGAAGTTATATTCGGACAGTCGTGGTGCTTCTCGGTGACCAGCAGCTCTCTCGAAGTTATTTCTTGCCAATGGTCCTCGGTTCCTTCAATTAAGATAGTTCCTCCTTTCCTGTCTCGGGGAACCCCGCCTTACTGGAATGGCCTTTCAGTCTCCAGGATACGGTCGATGCCTGTCTCTGTTCGATCTTGGCTCTCGGTAAATATCTCTTTGAACCCTATTGTGAGGTCTGATGGGGTAAGTGGATCCCGAGGGGGCCCCAAGTTGATCGTCCTCGACCCTAATCTTCGATTGGTATCGATTGTGTATATCTGCCCAAGTAGCAGCTGGATATTCAATCAAGCTTTGCTTAAGCTATTGTGAAGCCGTTGAACTTCGAGCGTTGAGCCCTTGGGTGAAGGCCTGTACGGCCCAGTCATCAGTGACCGGTGGTAGATCCATCCGTTCCATCTGAAAGCGAGATACAAATTCCCTCAGCATCTCGTTGTCCCTTTGCCTAACTTTAAATAAGTCCGATTTCTGTGTCTCGACTTTGATGGCACCCACATGATCTTTTACGAAGGTGTCCGCAAGCATGGCAAAAGAATCAATGGAATTCGGGGGCAAGTTGTGGTACCAAGTCATTGCTCCCTTTGACAATGTCTCTCCGAACTTCTTAAAAGAACGGATTCAATCTCATCATCTTCGAGATCATTTCCCTTTATGGTGCACGTGTATGCCGTTACATGGTCATTTGGGTCAGATGTCCCGTTGTACTTGGGGATTTCTGGCATGCGAAACTACTTTGGTATAGGTTTTGGGGCAGCGCTTGATGGGAATGATTTTTGCACGAATTTCTTCGAATCTAAGCCTTTCAACCCCAGGGGTGCTCCTGGAATCTGATCCACCCTTGAATTATATGTTTCTACCTTTTTATCATTGGCCTCGATCTTCTTCTCGCCCGACTCGACTCGCTTGGTCAGTTCTTCAAGCATCTTCATGATCCCGGGATTCGATCCCGATCCGTTTTCCTTCGTTTCCGCCATGACTAGTTCGTTTCCAGGGATGACTTCTCGAGAAGGAGCTTCAACCCTATTTGAAACCTGACTCCGACTTTGCAACTGAGCGATGGCCACTTGCTTGGCTTGTAACATGTCAAATATTATTTTGAGACTGATCCCATCTCCCTCGTCGTTTTGAGCTGTTGAGCAGTATTCTCTTTAAACACTATTCGACGGGCCAGAAGTCTGGTCCACATCGATCGCCATTTGAGAATTGGTGTCGACTGGAATTCCATTATCGGGCGTTACATTGTTGTTTTCGCCCTGGTGGTCAAACTCGCCATTGACGGACTGAGGCACAGATTGTAAGTGCGACATGATTGCATTATAACCTAAAACCAAAAGATTCTACAAAGAACAAGCGTAAAATAGTGTGTGTGACAGAAAATTGTATCAAACATTCACTATTATCCTTAGCCCCACGGTGGGCGCGAAACTGTTTACCCTTAATTATGAGTAACAATTAAATTTATATGTGGGTGTAAGGATACGTGACTTGGTCTGATAGAATTAAAGAATGAACGATAAATAAAGACTAAATTCAACAAGTAAGAGAGTAAGAATATTACCAATATTGAATAACTCAGTTGCGGTGGAATCCTCTAAGATGGGCGAGAATGAAATTAGTATTGATAAAGAGAGTAGTTAATATATGCTAAACTTTGTATATTGATCGTGTCTTCTGTGTGTTTTTCTTTTTACAGTAGGGCTGCCTATTTATATAGGAAAGAAAAAGAATTCTATACAAGGTAAAAGACTTATTTACAAGGTAAAAAATCCCTAAAATTAATGAGTTCAACGTCTTTGCTGATTTGGGCCGCGATTCTCGCCGAGATGTTTACATATCACGAGATTTTCGGTCCTTCCGTTACGCAAATCTGATATTTTTACTATAAGATGTTTTACCCGGACCGGTCCCGATAATCTTATCTCGAATGCCTTGACTTCGAACTTCGTCCCGATGAGGTCCGACCTCGAACTTCCCTTCTCGATATATCGGTCTCGACCTAATGGCGACCTCAATCGACGCCGGTCTTCAAAACCCAAAATCGGTGCTCCCTATGCAAGCGATCGTATTCGACCCCATACATCCCTCGAAAGTAATTTAGAGTTGCTGATTTACGTCTTAGTTTGTAGTTTCTGAACCCTTTTAACTATTTATGTTGCCAAATACTTCGAGCTTTTAGGCAATGTAAGAGAAATATGTATTAGTGTAAAGATTGTGTATCCTCTTCGAATTTGCTCTCTACTTTAGAGGTAGACCTTTTCAGTTTCGCTACTTAAGCTGTCTTGACAAGCGGGTGTAGGCAATTTTATCGTGGTCGTTCTTTTTTACTATTAGGTTTAAATTATGGGATGTGCTTTTTCCTTGATAACAGGGACAAGCACTATTAGGATGAAGTATTGTATTGTACTTGAGGAGCTTGAAGGCCCTTAATTTTTAATTTTTCATATATGTGCACATTGATAATGAATAATGAAGTATTGTATTGTATATTTAACTGGCTTTTAGTAATGAAAGTATTTATAATATTCCATTCGAAAATATTTTTGGTATTTGTTGATTGCTTTTGGATGCTTTTAATATTGGTAAACGATTCAAATGAATATGCTTGTATATTAATTTAAAAAGAAAATATGGTTGCCACAGGAAAACTATTAGGATTTTTGGGTATCGAATTTGTTGAAAAAATAGGTTTTAGTGGCGATAGAACTTTGTTACAAAAACAATTAGCATATATAGCGACTAGAGTCGCCACTAAAGCATAGACACTTTTAGCGACCAAGAGTTGCTGCTGATAGGTTATATTTTAGCGGCAACCAATACAAAAACCTATTTTGTGGACATTTTTTGTAGCGTGTTTATTTACATTTTGTGGCAAGTTTAGTCGCCACAAATGTATGCTTTTGTAGCGACCTTATACAGTCGTCACTAAAAACATTTTGCTACAATTGTGTACTTGCAGCAACCAAAGCTCGCCACTATAAACATTTAGCTGTGACATTGTGACCTTTTGTAGCGACTTTGATCGCCACTAGTTGCTCATGTACTGCTAACACTAGATTTATGGGATTGGATTAGATCGTGTTATGTTATAGATTTATTTTATGTACTGCAACTTTAATTATCGGTGATAATTATTGTTACTCTGTCTTGAACTGTTTCGATATTAAATTGGTTAACTGATGTTGGCTTACCTAACAAGTGAACATTAGATCATCATGATCCCGAAGTTGAAATTTCGGATCGTAACAGCATGTAAAGGATTTAATGAAATTAATAATTTTTTTTAAATGCATATACTAAAACATGCAGTTATTACTTGTCACTTGTTATCCGTTCTAATGAGTTATATGGGTATTTATATAACGTTTAACTAAAGACACTGATATATTCCTTTCTTTTTCCCAGGCAAATAAGCTTAATTGGTCATATCACACCTTCTTCATCCTTTGTATCACACCTTTTTTTACCAGTGTATGGGGTCGGATACGATCGAGCGCATAAGAAGCACCAGTCTTGGGTTACAATTATCGGTATAACTTGAGGTCGGTCTCCTATAGATCGAGATCGACACTTCGAGAAGGGAAGTTCGAGGTCAGGCGTTATCTGGATAAAGTTCGAGGCCAAGGTATTCGAGATAAGGTTGTCGAGACCAGTCTGGGTAAAGCATCTTATGGTAAAAATATCAGATTCGCATAACAAAAGGGCCGAAAATCTCGTGACATGTAAATATCTCGGCGGGAATCACGGCCCAAATCAGCAAAGATGTTGAACCCAATAATTTTAGGGATCTTTTACCATGTAATTAGGTCTTTTACCTTGTATAAGATTCTTTTCTCCTCCTATATAAAGAATTCAACCTTACTGTATACAGGACACAACATACGATCAATATAACAGTTAGCATATTTTGACTATCTTCTTCATAAAATACTTATTTCGTTATTGTCCATTCCGTCACAGCTAAATTACTCAACTTTGGTGGTTTGTCTGTTCTTTCATTTATTTAAATCAGCCTTTATTTATCGTTTATAATTGTATCAGGCCAAGTCACATATCCTTAATACCACGTACAAATTTAATTGTTACCCGTAGTTCAGGGTAAACAGTTTGGCGCCCACCATGGAGCTAAGGATAATAGTAAACGTTTGATACAAATTTCTGTTACACATACTATTTTATGCTTGTTCTTTGTGGAATCTTTTGTTTTCAGGATATAACATAGCCATGTCGCACTCACAATCCATGCCTCAGTTCATCAATGACGAGTTCGACCACTAGGGCGAAAACAACAATGTGATGCTCGGTAATGAAGCTCCAATCGACGCCAACTCTCAAATGGCGATCGATGTGGATCAGACTTCTGGCCCGTCGAACAGTGTCCAGAGTGAACACCGTTCAAGAAATCAAAACAACGAAGGGGACGGGATCAGTCACAAAATGATATTTGACATGTTACAAGCCCAGCAAGCAGCCATCGCCCAATTGCAAAGTCGCAGTTAGGTTTCAGACAGGGTTGAAGTCGGTTCTTCTAGAGGAGTTGTCCCCGAAAACGAACCGACCACGGCACAACCGGACGAAAGCGGATCGGGGACAAATTCTGGAATCATGAAGATGCTCGAGGAGCTTACCAAGCGAGTCGAATCGGGTGAAAAGAAGATTGAAGCCAATGACAAGAAAGTAGAAACATATAATTCGAGGGTGGACCAGATTCCAGGAGCACCCCCGGTGTTGAAAGGCTTAGACTCGAAGAAATTCGTGCAAAAGACTTTCCCGTCAAGCGCTGCCCCAAAACCTATACCAAAAAAGTTTCGCATGCTAGAAATCCCCAAGTACAACAGGACATCTGACCCAAATGAACACGTCACGGCGTACACATGCGCCATAAAGGGGAATGATCTCAAAGATGATGAGATTGAGTCCGTTCTCCTGAAGAAATTCGGGGAGACCTTGTCGAAAGGAGAAATGACTTGGTACCACAACTTGCCCCCGAATTCCATCGATTCCTTTGCCATGCTTGCAAACACCTTCGTCGAAGCTCATGCGGGTGCCATTAAAGTCGAGACATGACAATCAGACTTATTCAAAGTCAGGCAAAGAGACAACGAGATGCTGAGCGAATTTGTATCTCTCTTTCAAATGGAACGAATAGACCTACCACCGGTCACCGATGATTAGGCCATGCAAGCTTTCACTCAAGGGCTCAACGCCCGAAGCTCAACGGCTTCACAACAGCTTAAGCAGAGCTTGATCGAATACCCGGCTGCCACTTGGGCGGATATACACAATCGGTATCAATCAAAGATCAGGGTCGAAGATGATCATCTTGGAGCCCCCTCGGGATCCGCCTACCTATCAGAACTCATGACCGGATTCAAAGAGATAATTATCGAGAGCCAAGATCGAACAGAGACAGACATCGACCGTACCCTGGCGATCGAAGGGCCATCCCAGGAAGGCAAGGTTCCCCGAGACAGGAGAGAAGGAATGATCCTAATCGAAGGAACCGAGGACCGCTGCCGAGAAATAACTTCGAAAGAGCCGCTGGTCACCGAGAAGCGCCCCGACTGTCCGAATACAACTTCAATGTCGATTCAGCGACTCTCATATCCTCCATCGGTCGCATTAAAGATACCAAATGGCCTCGGCCTCTACAATCGGATCAGGCCAAGAGAGACCCCAACTTAATATGTAAGTACCATGGTACACATAGACATAAGACGGAAGATTGTCGACAACTGAGGGAAGAGGTGGCATGGTTGCTCGAAAACGGGCACCTTCGAGAGTTTTTAAGCGACCGGGCCAAGAACCATTACGGGAACAGAAACAGGCCAACAAACCAAGAGGTGCCTCAGCACACGATCAACATGATAATTGGAGGGGTAGATACACCCCAAGTCCCGGTGTTAAAGCGTACCAAAATATCTATCACCCGAGAAAAGCGCACTCAAGATTATACGGCGGAAGGAGCTTTATGCTTCAGCCATAAAGATGCGGAAGGAGTCATACAGCCCCATAACGATGCCTTGATGATATCAATGCTCATAAACAAAACCGGGGTGAAGCGTGTACTTGTCGATCCCGGTAGTTCAGCCAATATAATTCGGTCGTGGGTCATCGAGCAGCTCGGATTGACAGACCAGATTATTCCCGAAGTTCGGATCCTTAATGGCTTCAACATGGCATACGAGATAACCAAAGGGAAAATAACGTTGATGGTGAACACCGCCAGTACTGTTCGGGCAATAAAGTTTTGCATGATCGAAGGAGACATGAGATACAATGCCTTGCTGGGGAGGCCTTCAACATTGCACCAGATGTTGAAATTCACATTGGCTGATGGGGTCGTAACCGTTTACAGAGAACAACATGCTGCGAGGGAGATGTTCGCAGTGGAAGAGACAATGCCAAAGCCGACCGCTCCTTCCCAAAAGACCCAATAGCAATCACAGACACCACCTTCAACAAACGAGGGTGAGTAGGATCAACTCGAAATTGACAATTATGGGGATCCCCGGTCATTTATCGGTCCCGACGAGACCAATGCCACCAAATCAACTTCGAGGAGCTCGAGCAGATTTCACTCCGACGTGACTCGCCTGATCGAAAGGTATACCTGGGTTCGGGCTTAAGCTCCAAGCTCAGGACCAAACTAATTAAATTTC
Organism: Nicotiana obtusifolia; assembly: GCA_002018475.1. Taxonomy (NCBI): domain Eukaryota; kingdom Viridiplantae; phylum Streptophyta; class Magnoliopsida; order Solanales; family Solanaceae; genus Nicotiana; species Nicotiana obtusifolia. Next base: position 43,390 of record MCJB01007380.1, read on the forward strand.
TTTGAGTTAACGAAGATTCTTTTGCCTGGTCCCATCTTGACATAACAGAGATACCGCCGGAAATTACAACTCACAAACTGAGCATTGATCCAAAATTTCGGCCGGTGAAGCAAAAGAGGAGGCCTCAGTCCGAGATCAAGCAAGCATTCATCAAGGACGAGAGGACCATTTGAGTCATTTGCAGGAAACATTCGATGTACTAAAAAGGTACAACATGAAGTTGAACCTAGAGAAGTGTGCATTCGGAGTGGGTTCGGGAAAATTCCTTGGTTTCATGGTCTCGAACCGAGGAATAGAAATCAACCCCGAGAAAATCAAAGCCATCGAAGACATAACAATTGTAGACAGTGCGAAAGCTGTGCAGAAACTGACAGGTCGGATAGCAGCCCTAGGCCGATTCATCTCGAGGTCATCCGACAGGAGCCATCAATTCTTCAACTTACTGAAAAAGAGGAACGAATTCTCGTGGGGTCCAGAATGTCAGCGTGCATTAGAAGAGCTTAAAAGGTATCTCTCCAGTCCACCTTTATTGCATACGCCAAAAATGGGGGAGCAATTATACCTTTACCTTGCTGTTTCGGAAGTAGCGGTGAGCAGGGTCCTGGTCCAAGAAGAACAAGGTACGCAATTCCCCATTTACTACGTCAGTAGAACACTAGGTGAGGCCGAAACTAGGTACCCACATTTGGAAAAGTTAGCACTCTCTTTATTGAGTGCCTCTAGGAAGCTAAAACCCTATTTCCAATGCCACCCCATATGTGTAGTGACAACTTATCCCCTTAGGAATATTATGCGCAAACTTGAGCTATCAGGTCGACTGGCCAAGTGGGCCATCGAAATAAGCGCATACGATATTGAATATCGGCCTCGAACCTCGATCAAGACTCAAGTGCTAGCAGATTTTGTCGCCGACTTTACGTCGTCGCTTATTCCCGAGGTCGAGAGAGAACTAATGACCGAATCGGGGACTCCTTCGGGAGTGTGGACTTTGTTCACAGACGGCGCCTCTAATTCGAAAGGATCGAGGCTTGGTATGGTACTTAGACCCCCAACTGGGAATACAATTTTGCAGCCTATTAAGACTGTAAAATTGACTAACAACGAAGCAGAATATGAGGCTATGATTGGAGGTTTAGAGTTGGCCAAAAACCTGGGAGCAGAGATAATCGAGGCCAAATGTGATTCCCTCCTCGTAGTCAACTAAGTAAACAGGACATTCGACGTCAGAGAGGGGTGTATGCAAAGGTATGTGGACAAGCTTCACGTCACGCTACATAGGTTTAAAGAATGGACCCTACAGCACATACCTCGAGAGCAAAATAGTGAGGCCGATGCCCTCGCCAACTTAGGGTCATCGGTCGAAGATGAAGAGATCGATTCTGAAAAGGTCGTACAACTATTGAGGTCGGTGGTGGAAGAAGGCCATGCCGAAATCAACTCAACAAGCTTGACCTGGGATTGGAGAAACAAATACATAGAATATCTCAGTTCAGGTAAGTTGCCATTGGGTCCCAAAGAATCAAAAGCGTTACGCACAAAGGCAGCCCGATTTTGTTTGGGCGGCGACGGAACCCTATACAGAAGAACATTCGGAGGTCCCCTCGCCATATGTCTTGGGCCCGGTGACACCGAATACATCTTAAGGGAGACACACGAAGGCACATGCGGCAATCACTCCGACTCTGAATCCTTGGTTCGAAAAATAATTCGGGCCGGTTACTATTGGATCGACATGGAGAAAGATACAAAGGAGTTTGTACGCAAGTGCAGCAAATGCCAAAGGCACGCACCGATGATTCACTAGCCCGGAGAGGCATTGCATTCGGTCCTATCGCCATGGCCGTTCATGAAGTGAGGAATGGACATTGTTGGCCCTCTCCCTCGTGCACCAGGTAAAGCTCAATTTGTTCTTTTTATGACTGACTACTTTTCCAAGTGGGTGGAACCACAGGCTTACGAAAAGGTCGGGGAAAAGGAAGTGATCGACTTCATATGGGACCATATTATTTGCCGGTTTGGGATGCCCTCAGAAGTCGTATGCGATAATGGCAAACAATTCGTTAGCAGCAAAGTAACAAAGTTCTTCGAAGACAACAAGATCAAGAGAATATTGTCAACTCCATATCACCCCAGCAGCAACGGTCAAGCCGAGTCAACCAACAAGACTATAATTCAAAACTTGAAGAAAAGGTTAGCCGACTCAAATGGAGGGAAATGCTACCCGAGGTTCTATGGGCATATCACACAACCGAGAAAACCAGCACCGGGACCACCCCATTCTCCCTAGTCTACAGTGCTGAAGCACTGATACCAGTCGAGGTAGGCAAACCGAGCATCAGGTTCCGATATACAACCGAAGAATCGAACCGGGAAGCTATGAACACCAGCCTGGAGCTATTGGATGAAAGGAGGGAAGCGACCCTTGTTCGGATGGCGGCGCAGAAACAAAAAATTGAAAGGTATTACAATCGGAGAGCCCATCTCCGATACTTCAACATTGGGGACCTGGTACTCAGAAGAATTACACCCAACGCTCGAGATCCAAATGAAGGAAAATTAGGACCGAACTGGAAAGGGCCCTATACAATCTTGAAGGTTATTGGAAAGGGATCTTACAAGCTCAGAACTATGGATGGCAAGCAGCTGCCAAACAATTGGAACGTGGGCCACCTGAAGCGATATTATTGTTAAGGTAATAAATTTCATTTTTTCATTTTGTTTGTTTTATGATACTAACATCTGCAGGTACCAAAAAGAGTGACCTCAAGCCAGGAAACATGGGACACTAGGACTCAAAGCACGCGTTGCACTCTTTGTCCTTTCGACCGGTTTTGTCCCAAATTGGATTTTACGGCAAGGTTTTTAGTGAGGCAACTAGGAGTCGTGCTAACTTAGATCGGTCGCTCATCGAAGATAATGATATTTGGTGCACAACTTCGATCGACCTTGAAGATCTGAGATTGCTTGTCCATTTCGAATCTTTGCCTAGCTACTTCAAATTCGGGGGGGACTTCAGGCAGATCATTAGGAATCAATGTAAGGGTCAAATGGTCGAAAGTACCGTGCCCAAATAGATCGATCTTCCCCTTAAGCAAAGTTGTACAATCGTATGAATGCTAATAAAGTTTCTTTGGCACCGATATTCTGTTTCTGAGCCCAAGGGCCTCTTTGATTTTCATTACATTATCAAAAACAAACATTGTTTAAATGTTTGCGCTAAATTCAAAGAGGAGTAAGACCTATTAAGGTGAACCCCAAATTTTATTAAAAGGCCAAGGCCGTATCGAGTTAACAAAACTCGAAGGGAAGTAAGACCTACTCAGGAAAATCCCAATTTATAAAAGGCTAAGGCCGAACCAAGCTAAATTCGAGGATGATTGAAACTTGCCAAGGCAAAACCTCGATTCTTTAAAAGGGCTAAGTCCAAATCAAGTCATTAAAGTTCAAAAGGGAACAAAATTTGCTAAGGCATGATCCCGATTTCTTAATAGGTCGAGGCCGCATCGAACTATTAAAGTTCGGGAGAAACAAAGCCTATTAAGGCAACTCCGAATTCATAAAAGGCTAAGGCTGAATCGGGTTAAAACCTGTTAAGACGGATTCAATTCCTTAACGGACCAAGGTCCCCTCAAGGTGTGGGCCTTATTCGATCGGCCATAGAGGAAGAAAATCTATGGTGAAATAAATCCCAGCTAAGGTAGGAAAATTTGCGAGATATGAAATTTTTAGAACAATGTCAAACAAAAAAGGGGAATTCTTTTATATATGCAAATTAAAGTATATTACAAAAAGGCCGTATCATTTTACAGGCAGCATCAATCAGAATCATCTTCTTCTTCTTCGGGGAAGGCCCGCCTCCTTGCTTCGGCTTCGATCTTTGCTGCTTCATCGACCTCAGAAGATAGATCGAAGCCTCGAGCTTGTAGCTCCTCGAGGACGGAGAGCCGGGTCTGGCACTTAGTGTATTCGACCAAAATCTTTGATTGCTCCTGGGCGGCCTCAGCATCAGCTCTGTAATGAGATATCAGATCATCGGCGTCGGCTTTGGACGTGGCAATCTCGGACTTTGTTGATTGCAGCTCATTCACCAGATCATCCCGATCCAGGTTGAGCATCTCGACTTGGGACTGAAGTGATTCGGTGTTCTTGGTCAGAACCCCGATTTTCTCTTGTGCATCCGAAAGTTTCTCCTCCAAGGGTACTACACGAGCCTGGAGGGTTTCCTTCTTCGAAGTCAATATATCGGCCTTGGCTCTCCATTCATCGGTTTCTGCCTCGGCCTCGCTCACTACGGACCGAAGTTGATTTACTCGGTCAATCTGCTGCCCCAGCTGGTCGAGTGTTCTATCATTCTCTTTACGCACGAAGTCCAGCTTGGCTCGAAGAGTTGACATCTCCCCCTCGAGCCGCTGGCGCCATGCCTTTTCTTCCCTTTGCCGAAGGAACGCCTCGTGATGAAGCACCGAAGACTGCAAGGTGTAGGAAAAAAAATAAAACAGTCAGTGCAAGTCTAAGAATAAGATAACGGGCACCAAATAGAGCCTATGAGGAAGTGTACCTTATTTTCCACCTGTTGAGCTTCGTTGAATAAACAGGCCGCATCCACTGCATCCATTGCAGCCTGATCCTCTTCGGTCACCAAACAACGAAGGTAGCTAGCCACGCCTACGGGCGCAGCCAAAGCCATAGCATCTTCGGGAATGGTGAACTTTACTACCCTCTTCCGATCAGGATTGAAACTTGGAGCGGGAAATCTATCGACTAACTTGAGACCGATAGATACCCGCTCGTCTCGGCGGGAGGACTCCTTCTCGGCACTTCAAGCCCGAAGTTATCAGCCGATGGCACTCCATCGAAGAACTCTTCGAAGGCTCCTGCCGATACAGGGCCTTTTCTCGGCGTGTGCATCCTTGCGGCCTGGGCTTCGTTAAGGGTTGCCTCCGAAAAGGGGGGAGAGTCCATTGTCTCTAGGAGGTCCGAGATTCCTTGTACTGCCTCCCCTGCATCGGCACATACCCCGGTCCTCGCCCCTGCCTCGAGATCCTCTGCTCGAGGGATGCAATCTTCATCGACCGTCGGCTCGGGGACTATCCAAGTTGGTTCATTATTTAAAGTACCAAGGTTTCTATCTTCCTCGGAGTCGTCGCTCAGCCGGATAGCCAGGTCAGCGATTCTAGGTCTACGAGCTATGCTCTTCTTCCTAACCCTCCTTTTCTCTGGCTCTGAGGGACCGGGGACTTCTTTTCTCTTTTTCACCCCCTCCTTCTCCGAGGCAGGGGGAGGGCCGAAAACTTCTCTACCGATGGACGCCCCCTCAATTCAGCGTCCTTCGATAGACCTGTGAAGAAAAGGGGAAACTAATTAGTGGCAGCACCGATCACATGAAACAAGAAATATGAACGTTCTTGAGCTCACCATGATTTTTGGCCTCCCAAAGGCCCTTTGATATTTCACGCCAGGCGCGTTCCGAGTAGGTCCTTTGGGCAACCACCTTCCGGACCCACTCTTCCAAATGCTGAATCGCAGCCGGCGGTTGGGATACAGCTACACTTTACAAAATATATTAGTAACATAACAAGCGACAGACAACAAACAAATTGCGATAGGAAAGTGATTCTTGCGATTCATGTTCCACCTTTCGGGGAACGACATATCCTCGGCAGGGATCAGGTCCGACGTTCTTATTCGAACAAATCGGCTCATCCAGCCCCTGTCCTTCTCTTCGTCTATGCTCGAAAACAGGGCTTTGCTTGCCCGACGAGCGAGTTTTATTAGTCCCCCTTGGAAAATTTGGGGACTGTATAGACGTAGCAGATGATCGATGGTGAAAGGATGCCTATCGACCTTGCTCACAAAAAAACGGAAAAGAAGAGCTATCCGCCAAACGGAGGGATGAATCTGCCCCAAAGTAACATTGTACCTTTTACAAAAGGCGACAATGATGGGGTCCAAAGGTCCCAACGTGAAGGGGTAAGTGTAAACACTCAAGTAACCCTCCACGTGGGTGGTAATTGCCTCATCTTGAGAGGGAACTACCACATCTTTGTTAACCTAGTTACAATCTATTTTCACCCTCTCGATGGTTTTGCCCGTGATCGAGCTTATATATCTGGCGACCGGTTCACCGGCACAGAAGAGGCCTTCTCTACCTTAAAGTCGGAGCCGATTGGGCATCCAACCGGTACGAAAGTTTTAAGAGGTGGCTCTGTCGAAGTTTCTTCAATGACGACAGGCTCGACCTTTTCAGAAGGTTGAGAAGAAGAGGTTTGCTGCTTCTGAGGAACAGATTTGGATGTTTTCGCCATTGAAGATAAAAGATGGAAAGCGAGCAAATTGGAGTGAATAAAGGGAAATTACTTGGAGAGCACGAATATAGAGGACTTAAGCAAGGTAATACTCAAACGACGCAAAACTAGGAAATTGAAGAATGAAGGGGCTATTTATACTTTTCACAAGCGGCGGTTCGAAACACGAGATGGGAAAGCATTAATTGGTATTTGCAGAAGTTACAGGGTTTGTCGCTAGATGGGACACGAAAGGACCCTTTTTGATAGTGGCCACGTGCGTCATCATGCTGCCGTCATCCATCAACAAGACGTTTTTATGTTGTTTGATTTGACGCTTCGAACTTCGTGTCGTACACAATAAGTGTGTTCTTACTTAGCCTAATCTTGAAAGGCGGCGACTCATATCGTTTCTTGTCATTACTCTCCAATAAACGAGGGGACTATCTATATGGGGTCGGACACGATCGAGCGCATTAGAAGCACCAGTCTTGGGTTACGATTCTCGGTGTAACTTGAGGTCGGTCTCCTGTAGATCGAGATCGGCACTTCGAGAAGGGAAGTTTGAGGCCAAGGTATTCGAGATAAGGTTGTCGAGACCAGTCTGGATAAAGCATCTTATGGTAAAAATATCAGATTCGCATAACAGAAGGGCCGAAAATCTCGTGACATGTAAATATCTCTGCGGGAATCACGGCCCAAATCAGCAAAGACGTTGAACCCAATAATTTTAGGGATCTTTTACCCTGTAATTAGGTCTTTTACCTTGTATAGGATTCTGTTCTCCTCCTATATAAAGAATTCAACCCTACTGTATACAGGACACAACATACGATCAATATAACAGTTAGCATATTTTGACTATCTTCTTCATAAAATACTTATTTCGTTTAGTCCATTCCGTCACAGTTAAATTACTCAACTTTGGTGGTTTGTCTATTCTTTCATTTATTTAAATCAGCCTTTATTTATCGTTTATTCTTTAATTATATCAGGCCAAATCACATATTCTTAATACCACGTATAAATTTAATTGTTACCCGTAATTCAGAATAAACAACCAGTCAAAATAAGCTTCGCTCTTGATTTCATCAAAGAAAACCACTATGCCTCGATATAGTAGTCGGCGGTTTAATGGGTGTCGGTGGTTTAGATTTTTGAGCTCAAGAAATTTGCTTTCAGAACATGTTTTATTTTAATGAGTACATGTAATGGAAAAATAAATATAGGTTAACTCCCAAGACAAATTTATTTTAATACGTACATGTAAATGAAAACAAATATATAGATAAACTCCTAAGATGCTTTTTTAGTCTTTACCTGACTCATGACTACAAAGAGAACATGTACTCCAAATTAATTATAAGAAAGAATCTTCATATCTCAGTAGAAATGAAAAAGATAGCCAATCCATAATAAAGTTAGCATTTTCTGTTTAAGTCAATATTGTAGCATGTTGTTGTACATTTTTTTCATCGGTTTCAACAGTGATCGCTGATACGTTTTTTATTTTTACTAATTCGAATTTTTTGCAGTGGTAGTAAAAAGGGGAGGATCTGTGTTAGGATGCAGGGTCACAGAAATCCGTTAGCTTTCACAAAATGATTATATATATATATTTTATATATATCTGTATATATACAGTGAGGACCCCTTAAATATTTTATGCAATCCCCTAAATTCACATAGTTTGGATAGAAGAGCTGGTTTGTAGAAGTGATTAAGCCATCACTCTGTTGATGACCTAAGTTCAAATTGAGGCTCCTACAACGCATAATTTATTTATTTTATTTTTAAAGTGATACTCTCATAATACTCAAATTCTAGGTCCGCCTCTACAATAGTAAATATAACTTAAATTCTATGTTTAGTCAGAGAATTAAAAAATATGAATCTTTTTTAATCCGGAAAGTTAGTTAATAATTATTCATTTAAAAACTCCTTGACAAAATCGTGTAATTCTCTCGATATAGTTAATTTTCGTTTTCGTTGAAGATAAGGAGCTATTTGATGAATAATTAGGTTCGATCCGTGGAATAATAATTTAATTCTTTAACTTGATCGTTCCACTAAAAATTTTTTATGTAACATGTAAGCTGTGTTGTTGCAAAGCCATCCCCCCCCC
>MCJB01007380.1:51835-84438 GCA_002018475.1 Nicotiana obtusifolia
CCCCCCCCCCTACTTTGTTGTCTTAATTAAAAATAGTCCATTTTAAAGTTATTTCTATTCATTTCCCCCCGATATTTCATCATTTTCCAATATCATTAAGTATTCGACTATGTCAGATTAACAGATCTCAGCTTCATTAATTAACCATTAAACCATAAGCTTGATACTCCCTCCATTCCAATTTATGTGGCATTGTTAGGCATTTGAGAGTGTAATTAGTTTCTTTGACCATAATTTTTAATATATTTATAATATTTTAAACATTAATTATTATGATTTATAGTATTTTTAAATAGTTTTTGAATAGATAAATTTTATTTTTAAAATTTTAAAGATTATATATAGAATTTATGGTTAAAATCGAAAATTCAACTAACGAAATTCAAACGGTGCCACGTACATAATTAGGCTTCATATAAATATTGTTGGAAACAAAAATAATAGATACTAATATTTGCTGCAATAGGAATATCTATATATCCATGACTAATCACGTCGACAACGTGCATGGCAGTACTCTCATGAAAAACTCTTATAAAAGCCTTTAATTTTTATCTTCCCCAGACAAACAAGTTTCATACTTCACGTCACACCTTCTTCGTCGGAATAGCAATTTCATCCAAATCCATCCTTCAAGAAACATGCAAAAACAGGGTCATAGCCATTTCAAGCCAGAGAAATCATGGTGCCTCGTTATAGCATTAGTAGGTTTAATAGGAGGTGCACTTTTCATTTCCATGTTTTTCAGAACGTCAGAAAATTCCATCCTCTGCAATAATCAAGCTCCAAACACGGGGAAATTTCTCGATAATGGCAAGAGCTCGAATCCGCAGCAGCTCCAGCTCGATGCCATTTTACACTACGCCACATCGCGAGTGATACCTCAACAAACAATCGACGAAATCAGGGTATCTTTTGACGTTCTCAAAAATAGAACTCCATGTAATTTCCTTGTATTTGGTCTAGGGCATGATTCTCTAATGTGGGCATCGTTTAATTCCCGTGGCAACACATTGTTCCTAGAGGAAGATCCAAAATGGGTCGAAACCATACTAAAAGATGCGCCGTTACTTCACGCTGACACCGTGAAATATCGGACAATGTTATCGGAGGCAGAGGAGCTAATAGAACATTACCATAAAGAACCAGATTGTTCAGCGAGAAAATCATTCTTACGTGGCAATCATCGCTGTAAATTAGCGTTAGACATGTTATCAGATGAAGTTTATAATAAGGAATGGGATGTGATTATGATAGATGCTCCAAGAGGGTATTTTGCAGAAGCACCAGGAAGAATGGCAGCTATTTATTCGGCAGCTGTTATGGCGAGAAACAGGAAAGGAAATGGTGTCACACATGTCTACTTGCATGATGTGGATCGTAAGGTTGAGAAGATTTATGCTGAGCTTTTCTTGTGTAGGAAATATTTGGTCAAAGGTGTAGGAAGGATTTGGCATTTTGAGATTCCTCCTGCTTCTAATGCGGGCAATAATTTTTGCTAGAGATCAATGTGCTATCTTGCAGTTTGCTTTAATTTCTTTTCATTTTGAATGTAATTTATATTCCCTTTTGAATAATCGCATTAAACTTTCAATTTTCTTTGTTTACATCGACTAGGAGTACTATTTATTACTGTATCATTAAACATTTTCAGTAAAAGCAACTCACTTCAAGAAGATGTTATCTAAGTAGTGTAAGATATATGCCGCCCATTTTCTGGAGAAAATTAAGCTTCTCTTTCATCAGTTTATTTTTTCATCTTTTCTTTTCCCAAGGAACTATGATAGGTAAGGGGTATATGGATTAAAACGGTGAATATCATATGACTAATGTGAATGAAATTAGGGGTCGGACTCTTCCCACTCTTCTAAGAACCACACTTCTTAACATACAATAGTATTCATTAATTTTGAGAAGTGCAAATTATTTGACTATATAATTAAGTAAATATAAATATAATTTTTAGCAATTCAAACTTTTTGATAAGTTAATTACACATTTTACATGGTAGTAAAGCATATAGAAATCTTAGGTTCGAGTCTAACTGTAAATCAACATTTAAAAAATATTTTTTGCTTGCTTGGCAATGAAAAGAATTCAATGTGCTCACTCTAACAATTTACAAGCTTTTATAGGAGGTGATCACTTATTTTAACATGGTAGCCTAATATGCAAAAACTAGAGATCTGATTTAGCTGCCACCCATTATTAAAAAAGAATTTTTACGTGCTTGATCAATGATAAAGAATTAGGCCACATGCAAATCAAGAGTCATCTTGAAGATATAACTAAATAAATATATTACGACCAAAAATCACCACTAGCCGTGACAGTGCCTAACCCCACTTGCTAGGCAAACCAATCAAGGAACATTGCGAAAAAGAAAAAAAAATAATGAATATAGAATAAATGAGTCTGGAAGTCGAACAATCATAGATAAATACCAAAATTATACAACAAATCCAGAAACTAGTAACACTAGGTCATGAGCTTTAGTGCACGAATACAAGTATGCTAATACAGTATATTGCCTGAAACAATAATAGTAATGAAGATAGAAAGAGACGCCAGGGGCTGCTGACGAGGCCAATGTGTGTTGGAATTTTCTGCTCGTACTCTGTTAAATTCTAGTATAGTTTAAGATATCATCCCACTAGGACTGGATAATCTATACTACAAACTTGTAATATTTTAACTACTATTTGAGAGAATCAAATTGACGAAAAAAATGAGTGAGGTTTAAAACTTGCTAGTTACTTAAACAAAACAAATAACTTTTGAAAGATTTATAATTTTAAAAAAGAGTTGAACATCATTGAATTCACTTGATAATATTACTATAACAAAATCTCAATTTTTACATTTATTTTTTTAAAGAATAATTATTTATTTCTAATACAATTATATTTTTCTCACTAAGAACTAACCAATAAATAACACCCCATGAGAATTATATTAATTAATCAACTTAAGACTAGTGACATTTAAATTGAAATAATTTTTCTTTCTTGAATTGTGCTAAAAGAAAGTAAAAACTCCATAAAAGAATATTTTTACTAAGGATCAATAATCTTGCCTACAACAATTCCTCGTGAGAACTAAAACTGAGGCAAGCAATATTACTAACTTGAAATAATAGTTTACTAAAACTACTTTCATTCTACTATTTTATTCATCAGTTATTTAAATTAATTTTGCACCGCGATGATTACAAAATTAATAAATGAATAAATTAGAGATAAAGTATATAGACGTGATAATAGAGTAATTAAAAACCATCATTCCCCCACAATATGAAATGTAAATAAAAAGTTTCAAGCCAAGAATATATAAAAACTGAGATAGTATTATAAAATATATCAAGCTTTATCAACTATCAACAAAAAGAGATTACTCCATTATAGAGTAAGAAAAGCTAAGCATATATTTAGAAGATTAGAAATATTTAATAGACTAAGGAAATATTTTACTACAAGAAAAGAAGACCAAGACTAGTTCTTGTCTTACAAAAATTGGATATCCTTATACAAAGGGAGCTTGCTATTTATAGGACAAGATGAGTAGCTTTTGTCATGTTCCACTTTTGCGAATGTGAAATTCATATATGTGAATGTGACCTTTGTGTACGTAGATTCCATATATGCAACTATAGAACTTATGCTTCACTCTTGACTTCATGAGTTAGTTGTAAAGACTCGATCAGTCGTTTTAAGAATTAACGTCCCATTCAGCGGCGTAAGATCTCGAGCAGCTTCGTATTATGTGTTATGACTTGCGCGTGCGGTCGAGTTCGAATTTCAGATGATTCGGGAGTCAATTTGGAAGAAGGATTCTTGTTTTAAAAGCTTAAGCGGTAAGAGTTGACTGGAATTTTGAGTTTTGTGTAGACGACTCCAAAATAGAGATTTGATGGTTCCAATAACTCCATGTGGTGAATTGAGTCTAAGGAGCATGTCCGGATATTTATTTGGAGGTACGTAATGTCATTTCGGCGTTAATTGGCTAAGTTTGGAAAGTTGGAAGTTTTTGGAAAGTTTGAGCGGGAGTGGACTTTTTGATATCGAAGTCAAATTTTGATTTCAGAAGTTGGAGTAGTTCCGTAATGGCATTTATGAATTGTATGCAAAATTTGAGGTCAATCAGACATGATTTGATAGGTTTCGGCATTGAACGTAGAAAACTCGACTAAGTTTGTATCTTTTTTAGAAGTTGTTGGTATATTTGGTTGAGGTCCCGGGGACTTCGGGTAAGTTTCGGATAGTTAACGGATCAATTTTTTGACTTGGGGATGTGCTGAAGATTTTCTGGTGTCTGTATCTGGTTTCCTTGTATGCTATCGCGTGGGAATGTCCACGATCGCGTAGGCTAATTGGGGCAGCTAGGGAGTTTGTTCTATGCGATTGCCGGTTGGGGCATGCGATCGCGTAAGCTGGAGGAGTCTGTGTCTCGCGAACGCGTGAGAGGGGTTGCGTTCGCGTAGAAGAAGTGAAGTAGCAGCTAAGTTCACGCGTTGTTCTTCGCAACCACGTGAAGAGAGACACGATCGAGTAGGTCTGAGAAGGCAGTGGTCCGCGTTCGCAAGTGTAGTGATGCCTTCACGTAGGCTTGAATTTCTGGGCAGCTGAGTTTTGCTTCACGATCGCGAGGCAATTTCCGCAATCACGATGAAGGGCCGTCTGGGCAGAACTTAAATATTTCAAAATGAGGGTTCGAGTTCATTACACGAATTTGATTTTTGGAGCTCGGTTGGAGGCGATTCCTGGAGAGATTTTCAAGGGAGTGATCGAGGTGAGTGATTCTTACTTAGTTTTGGTTAAATTCCATGTTTATGTCTTTGATTTCATCATTTAATTAGTGATTTGGGTTAAACAATTGAGGGAAAATGGAGGAAAGTTCTTAGGCCGGGGATTTGAGCGAGATTTTGGTATCGGATTTGTGTAATTTTTATATGGTTGGACTCAATATCGAATGGGTGTTCAATTTTTCTAATTTTGGGCAGGCTCCGAGACGCGGGCTCGGATTGACTTTTTGGAGTGGTTTTTTAATTTTTAGCCAAGATCATTATTTTATTATTTAAATTACTATCCTATAGTTATATTTATAGCGTGTAATTGTTCTGGCTAGATTCGAGCTGTTTGGAGTTGAAAAATCGAGGAAAAGGCCTTATAATTTATTGATTCAGCGTGGTTTGAGGTAAGTATCTTGTCTAACTTTGTGTGGGGGAACTACCCCTTAGGATTTAAGTCATTTGTGCTTATTGTGTCATGTGAAGGCCACGTACGCGAGGTGACGAGTACGTGCTCGGGCTTATTTGTTGAAATTTGACCGTTTAAGGCTCTTAGATTCTTATGTTCATTAAATATGAAGTTGTTTGTCATGTTAAATCCCCCATTTCCTAAGCGCACCCTTAAGTTTCTTAATTGGAATTAATTGCTTCATGTTCTACCCTTATTGCCGATTAAACTCTTATGTGCCTTAACTGAAGTTATTGCCTCTTTTATCGTCATGCTATCCTTTCCGTAATATCTTAACCTTAACTGAAATCATTGTTATCTTTTGCGTAATTGCTTAATCTTAACTGAAATCATTGTTATCTTTCTGTAATTGCTTAACCTTAATCGAATCATTGTTATCTTTCTGTAATTGCTTATCCTTAATTGAAATCATTATTATCTCTTCCGTAATTGCTTATCCTTAATTAAAATCATTATTATCTCTTTCGTAATTGCTTAGCCTAATGGAAGTTTGTTACCCCTTTCATTGTTGACGTATTCTTATTTGGATTCATTGATTCATGCTATCTCTCTTATTGTCGAATTGCAGTTTCATGGAATTATTGTTACACATTACCTCTCCCTTGTTGAACTATTCTTGTTGAGACTATTATTTCCTTGTTGTGTCTTTCCCTGTTAATTCGTTCTTTTGTTTCTTTGTGTTCTGAGGTTCTTGTGTTGATTTACATGTTGTATTGTTGTTGCTGTTGTATTCAGTGTTGTTGAGCCGAGGACTATACGTGGTTGTGATATTGAAACTGTTTTGAGGAAATATTGTGGCATGTGGGCACATATTGTGAAATTCATTTATTTGAGTTGTTATGTTTTTGGCATACGTGTTTTGTTGAGAAAATTATTATGTGTTTGCATAGGTTTCTGCCGTGCGGTTGTTATTATGTTGCACGAGGTTTTTACCATGTGATTATTATTATGTTGCACGATGTGTCTGCCATGCTGTTGTTATTATTGATACACATGCGGTGGTATAAGGCTAGGGTGTTGAAATGCATGCGGTGAGATAAGGTGGGCTTGAAATGCGTGGCTAGTAGAGGAACTACTAGAAGCCATGTTGTGTGATAAGTTGAGCTAAAATGCGGGATGCTATTTCGGGATAATGCTTTCCAAATTAAATATAAAGGCTCCCGCGGTGATATAAGGAAAGTTGTGATTCATTTTATGATTTGAGACTACGAGGCAGTACCTCGATAGGGCTCTTGTAGATATTTCTCCTTTTCTGTGCACTTGTCTTTGATTGTTGTTTTCCTTAGCATACTATTAATTGTTTTCCTTTGTGTTGCACTATTTGCTCAGTTCTATGTAGCTAATCTTGTTGAGCTGGTCGCTGCTTCAAACTTCATTGCTGCTTTTATTACACAGATTTCGTTGTGATCATTTCTTATGCGCCATTCATTATCTCTACTCTTATTTGTTGACTGAAATTGTGGTAGAACACTTGCACAGGCATACACGTTGTTAAATCACCCATATCGGTTTTAAAAGGTTAATCTTTACGTCATTAACCATTACACATACTCTTGTCTTCTTGTCTTATGTGTGAGATTGTTCTATTGGCACGTGAGTCCTCCGTGCAATTATGAGTTATAATGTGGGCACAAGATGCCAAGTGATTAGGGTTCATGAATTAGGACCGGTGAGCTGTGATTATAAGGTTCGATACCTCGTGCAAATGCTTGAACAGAGCTAGTGTGAAAGCGGTTGTTCTTATTGAGTTGTTACTGGTTTTCCCTTTATTTGGTTTCCCGGACTTAGACTATGATCAGTTACTCTACAACATTATTACCTGACTGCTTCCTGTTGAATATTGTTGTTACTAGTGTATCATTACAAGTATTATTTTGTATTCCTTATCCTGCTTAGCTTTATATAAATATTATTTCTTTGTTAGTTAATCTACACACTTGTTCATGTTATTTAGTGCGATAGCTGTCTTGACTGTCCCTCGTCACTACTCTACCGAGGTTAGTCCTGATACTTACTGGCTACCGTTATGGTGTACTCGTACTACGCTTCTGCATATTTTTGTGCAGATCCAGGTGCCACGATTGTTGTTGATTATTAGCTGACTTGTCGAGTTGGGGAGACTCAAGGTAAACTTGTCGTTGCGTTGGCAGGACTCGTTGTCACCTTCTGATATTTTTATTGTACTATTTAATTCTATTCCGAACAGTTGCATTTAGGGATTTTCTAGCAAACTCAGTAGAGCTTATGACTTGTACTACCAGTTTTGGGAATTGTAATTTGTATAAAATTTTTATCACGTATTTTTCATTTGATGGTTGAATTCTATTTATTTAGTAAGTTTTAGGCCTACCTAGTCGTAGAGACTAGGTGCCGTCACGACATCCCATGGAGGGTAATTGGGGTCGTGACAAGTTGGTATCAGAGCTCTAGGTTCATAGGTGCCATGAGTCATAAGCGAGTTTAGTAGAGTCTTGCGGATCATTACGGAGACGTATGTACTTAACTTTGAGAGGTTATAGAACTATTAGAACAATTTCACTTCCTTCATTCCTATCGTGCGAGTCTATTGATCTCGGGGTTTGAACCTTTGTCATTCGATTCTTTCACAAATACTGAGGACACGAGTTGTAGTTACCGACGAAGCTGCCCCCAAAGCCGGTATTGCTAGGGACCGGGGCAGAGGCCGAGCCCAAGCCCGAGGAGGAGCACGTGCTACATCTAGAGCGCCTGTAAAAGCAGCTGTTGAGGAGCCGCTAGTAGCTCCTGTTGGGGGACGGATACCGAAGGCGCCTGTTATGACCCTGGGACTTCAGGAGACTTTAGCACAATTCCGGAGCACGTTTGGCACATTTGCTCAGGCGGGGTTGATTCCGGTTGCACCAGCTACTTCACGGATTGGGGAAAGAGCTTAGACTCCCGCCGCCCGTAGTCCAAAGTAGCGACATCCACGTTGATTAGGTTCCAGGTGTCATGTCGGCACAACCTATTGTCCCAGTTCAGCCCGTGCTTAGGGCAGCAATATTCGAGGAAGAACAGCTTAGACTTGCAAGGTTCAAGAAGTATTACCCTCATACTTTTAGTTGTTTGGCTTCAGAGGATGCGCATGGGTTCGTAGGAGAGTGCTACCGTATTCTCCATGCTATGGGTTTTCTGGAGACGAGCGAGGTTGCTTTTACCACATTCCAGCTTAAGGAATCGGCATATCAGTGGTGGTGAGCGTGTGAGTTAGGTAGTCCAGCCAGTGCATTTTCACTTCCATGGGTTCAGTTTTCAGGGATGATCTTGATAGAGTTTATTCCCCAGACCTTCGGGATGCATGGCTCATGGAGTTTGAGCAGCAGGGCGCTATGTTAGTGTCAGAGTATGCCGTTAGATATAGTGGTTTGTCGAGACATGCACCTGTTTTGGTTTCTATGGTGAGAGAGCAAGCCTGCAAGGTTGTTGAGGGGCTCAGTCAGGATATCCGGTTTGGCATGGCTCGGGAGTTGGAGTGTGATGTTTCATTTCAGCAGATAGTAGAGATCGCTTGTTGGTTAGAGGGCATGCGAGGTCAGGAGAGAGAGGATAGGGAGACTAAGAGGTCTCGTAGACCGGGAGGATCTATTGGTCCTTATTTTTGAGGCAGGGTACGACATGGTAGAGGTTTTGTATGTCAACCGATTCAGTTTGCACTTCAGGCTTCGCACGGTGTACAGGTAACCATGGGTCTCAGGGTACCCATACCGGACAACTTCCCCAGCCACGTCAGAGGAGAGGTTGCTTGAGTGTGGAGATACCAGCTACATGGTGAGAGATTGTCCTAGACTCCAGACATATGTGTCACATCAAGGTATTCAGGCTATGAGTTCTACTCCAGTTGCTGATATCCTCGCACCGTTAGCTTGGGTTGCAGGTCAGGCAAGTAGAGGGCGCCTAAAAAGGGTGAGGCCAAGCCCGTTGATGTGTTTTCTACAGTAGGGCAGAGGCCACTGCACTAGATAATGTCGTACAAATATGGTTTCAACTTATTACAGAGGAGCATCATCCGTATCTTAGTTCCGGTTCTTCTTATTGGGGGAGTCCTTCTATTTTACTTCACATATAGGTAAGTTTAGTGATATTGTACTCTGTTTATGTGTTTACCCCTATTGGAGAATTTATAGTGGTAGCCCGTGTCTACTGTTCTATTTTTATTCATTATTGAGAGTTGTAAGACTAGAAGTGACTTTTTGTTACCCATTATGGTAGGTTTTGATGCGATTTCTGAGTAATTGGTTACGATATGTGATTTAGATGCTCTACTAGTGTGGGAGTGTAGTATGTGTTGTGATTTTGTTGGCAGAACATAGAATTAGTGGAAGGTTTCGGTTGGTAGGATGAGTATTCCCTTGTGATTCAGAGTTGAGGGTGAGACACTCGTGGTTCATATGATTTGATGTGTTTGTACCGGACTGTGTGCCGCAGTGGAAGTTATATCAAGATGAGATCCTTGTGATTTTTTCATTTACTTTGATTCTTCCTTGTTAAATTGATTTCGTCGTATGGTACTGATATGGATGGGTGCTTGTCGGGCTTGTTTGACACTTCTCTTATGTGTTTCTCCCTACCTATTCAGTCATATTCGTGCTGTGCTTATTGAGTTTTAGCTTGCGAGGTGTGTGCCTCGGTGGCGTTGTATGTGACTTGTTATCAGTCATATTCGGGTGTATAGTTATGAGGTCTTCATGTTTCTTTTATTGTTATCAGTGTTGTGGATGATTGGAACAGGGTTCTAGCGGGTATGAGGTTAATGGCCGGTGCTGGATTTGATTAAGGTTAGCTATATGATCAATGATGTTGTCATGGGCATATGTGTGATGTGTTACGTCATGTGGTTGTACCTTGTGGGTGTAGGCATAAGTTGTTGAAGCTGGTTGAGGTTGGTACCATGTGAGGATGTAGGAATGGGGCCTTTTGGAAGTAAACGGACGGTGAGAAATTTGGTTCTAGGCCTATCAGTATGGGTGGAAGGAATAATTTTTAGTTGAGATGGTGTCGTCGGGCCTATGTGGACTGGGGTGACATGGGATCACCCCCAGCTGTATGTATAGTAGTTCACTCAGTGATTTGATGACCTCGAAAAGGTTTTTGACACATTCGAGGACGAACACTTATTTAAGAGGGGGAAGAATGTAACGACCCGACCCGTCATTTTGAGAATTAACGTCCCGTTCGGCGATATGAGGTCTCGAGCAGCTTCGTATTATATGTTATGACTTTCATGTATGGTCGAGTTCGATTCTCGGATGATTCGGGGTCAATTTGGAAAAAAGGATTCTTGTTTTAGAAGCTTAAGTGGTAAGAGTTGACTGGAGTTTTGACTTTTATGTAGACGACTACGAAATGACGTTTTAATGGTTTCAATAGCTCTGTATGGTGAATTGAGTGTTAGGAGCATGTCCTGATGTTGATTTGGAGGTCCGTAGGTCATTTCGCCATTAATTGGCGAAAGTTGGAAAGTTAGAAGATTTTTGGAGAGTTTGACCGAGAGTGGACTTTTTGATATTGGGGTCGGATTCTGATTCCTGAAGTTGAAGTAGGTCCGTAATGTCATTTATGACTTGTATGCAAAATTTGAGATTAATCGGAAGTGATTTGATAGGTTTCGGCATCGAATGTAGAAGTTAGAAGTTCAAAAGTTCATTAGGCTTGAATCGATGTGTCGTGGTTTTAGCGTTGTTTGATGTGATTTGAAAGCTCGACTAAGTAATCGTGTTTTAGGACTTGTTGGTATATTTGATTGATGTCCCGGGGGCCTCGGGTGTGTTTTGGATGGTTAATGGATCAATTTTTTGACTTGAGGATGTGTTGAAAATTTTTTTGGTGTCTGTTTCCTCGTATGTGATCGCGTGGGAAGGTCCACGATCGCGTAGGCTAATTGGGGCAGCTGGGGAGTTTGTTCTATGCGATCGCCAGTTAGAGCATGCGATCGCATAAGCTGGAGGAGTCTGAGCATCGCGAACGCGTAGGAAGGGCCGCGTTCGCGCAGAAGAAGTGAAGCAGCAGCTATGTTCATGCATTGTTCTTCGCGACCACGTGAAGAGGGATGCGATCGCATAGGTCTAAGGAGGTTACAGGTGTGGTGATGCGTTCGCGTAGGCTTGAATTTTTGGTAGTTGAGTTGCGCTTCGCGATCGCGAGGCAGTTTCCACAATCGCGATGAAGGGTCGTCTAGGCAGAACATAAATATTTCAAAACGAGTGTTTGAGTTCATAACACAAATTTGATTTTGGGAGCTCGGTTGGAGGCGATTCTTGGAGAGATTTTCAAAGGAGTGATTGGGGTGAGTGATTCTTACTTGATTTTGGTTAAATTCCATGTTTATGTCTTTGATTTCATCATTTAATTAGTGATTTGGGTTGAAAAATTATGGAAAAATGGACGAATTCTTAGCCCGAAATTTGGGGATTTGAGCAAGATTTTGGTATCGGATTTGTGTAATTCTTGTATGGTTGGACTCGATTCGAATGGGTGTTCGATTTTTGTAATTTTGGTCGGGATCCAGGACGCGAGCCCGGGTCGACGTTTTCGAGAGATTTTTCAATTCTTAGCGAAGATCATTATTTCATTATTTAAATTAGTTTCCTATAGTTATATTTATAGTATGTAACTGTTTTGGCTAGACTCGAGCCATTCGGAGTTGGAAAATCGAGGGAAAGGCCTTCTAATTTATTGATTGAGCGTGGTTTGACATAAGTATCTTGCCTAACTTTGTGTGAGAGAACTACCCCTTAGGATTTGGGTCAATTGTGATAATTGTTTCATGTGAAAGTTGTGTACGTGAGGTGACGAGTATGTTCTCGAGCTTATTTGTGGAAATTTGATTGTTTAGGGCTCTTAGGTTCTTATGTTCATTAGATATGAAGTTGTTTGTCATGTTAAATCCCCCATTTACTAAATTCACCCTTACGTGCGTTAATCGGAATTAATTGCTTCATGTTCTACCCTTATTGCCAATTAAACTCTTATGTGCCTTAACTGAAGTTGTTGCCTCTTTTATTGTCATGCTATCCTTTCCGTAATTGTTTAACCTTAACTCAATCCATTATTATCTTTCCGTAATTGCTTAACCTTAACTGAAATCATTGTTATCATTCCGTAATTGTTTAACATTAATTGAAATCATTGTTATCTTCCGTAATTGCTTATCCTTAATTGAATTATCATTATTATCTCTTCCGTAATTGCTTAACCTTAATTGAAATTATTATTATCTGTTCTGTATTTGCTTAGCCTTAATGGAAGTTTGTTACCTTTTTTATTGTTAACGTATTCTTATTTGGGGTCATTGGTTCATGCTATCTCTCTTGTTCTCAAATTGCATTTTTGGTAGAATCATTGTTACACATTACCTCTCTTTTGCTGAACTATTCTTGTTGAGACTATTATTTCTCTGTTGTGTCTTTCTCTGTGAGTTCGTTCTTCCGTTTCTTTGTTTTCTGAAGTTCTTGTGTTGATTTACTTGTCGTATTCTCATATTATTGTTGTTATTGTTGTTGTATTCAATATTGTTGAGCCGAGAGCTATACGTGGTTGTGATATTGAAACTGTTTTGCGGAAATGTTGTGGCATGTGGGAACATATTGTGAAAGTCATTTATTTGAGTTGTTATGTTTTTGGCATACGTGTTTTGTTGAGAAAATTGTTATGTGTTTACACGAGGTTTTTACCGTGCTGTTGTTATTATTAATACGCATGCGGTAGTATAAGGTCTGGGTGTTGAAACGCAGGCGGTGAGATAAGGTGGGCTTGAAATACGTGGCTAGTAGGGGAACTACTAGAAGCCATGCGGTGTGATAAGTTGGCCAAAATGCGAGATGCTATTTCGGGATAATGATTTTCAAAACTAAATATAAAGGCTCCCGCGGTGATGTAAGGAAAGTTGTGATTCATTTTACGATTTGAGACTACGAGGCGGTACATCGGGAGGGCTCTTGTTGTCATTTCCCTTTTTCTTTGCACTTGTCTTTGATTGTTGTTTTCCTTAGCATGCTATTAATTTGGTTCCTCCGTGTTGCCCTATTTGCTCAGTTATGTGTAGCTAATCTTTTTGTGCTGGTCGCTGCTTCAAACTTCATTGCTGCTTTTATTACACTGTACATTTCATGATGATCGTTTCTTATGTGTCATTCATTGTCTCTACTCTTATTTGTTGACTGGAATTATGGTAGAATACTTGCACAGGCATACACGTAGTTAAATCACACATGTCGGTTTTAAAAGGTGAATCCTGACGTCATTAACTATTATATGTACTCTTGTCTTCTTGCCTTATGTGTGAGGATTGTTTTATTGGCACGTGAGTCGTCCGTGCGGTTATGAATTATAATGTGGGTACAAAATGCCAAGTGATTAAGGTTCTTGAATTGCGACCCGTGAGTTATGATTATGAGGTTCGGTACCTCGTGAAAATGCTTGAACAGATCTGGTGTGAAAGCACTTGTTCATATTGAGTTGTTGCTGGTTTTCCCTTTATTTGGTTTTACCAGACATAGACTGTGATCAGTTACTCTACAACATTATTACCTGACTCCTTCCTGTTGAATATTGTTGTTACTAGTGTATCATTGCAAGTATTGTTTTGTATTCATTATCCTACTTAGCTTTATGTTAATATTGTTTCTCTGTTAGTTTATCTACACACTTGTTCAAGTTGTTTAGTCCGGTAAGTGTCTTGACTGTGTGTCATGACCCAAAATCTACTATACGTTATGATGGTGCCTAACGCCGCCGTCAGGCAAGCCAACGGTGATTTACCAATTTGATTGATCATTTTATTACATTCGAAAATCACAAATTTTAAGAAGAAAAGGTGATTTACTCTTCCAAGTCACGGGAACGTACAACATTTGTAATTTATAAATGAAATGAAAGGTGATAATACTGTAGGAAACCCTAAGCATCAACTTGTATAACCCCAAAACCCTGTATTACAAGTGCATGAACATTTTCTAAGGAGTACAATAATAATACAACATCTGTCCAGAATGTAATTAAGACAGGAGAAAGTAAATAGTACGGTGGAGACTCAGTGAACTGCGATGTGTAGCCTGAAATGCAGCTCACATAAAGTCTCCCAACAGGTGCGCCCGTGCGCCAAAATGATCACCAAATGAACCTGTCAGATCATGCACATTTAGTGTAGATGTGCGACATGAATACGTAAATAAACACGTACCCAGTAAGTATCTAGCCCAACCCCGGAGAAGTAGTGACGAGGGATCGACATCGACACTTACTAGAGATCCAATAAAATAATATAATAATTCATAATAGATATGAAGTGCACAACGATAGTGGGGTAAATCTATAAATTACATGATCTTCCAAATATTTCTTTTAAAGTATGAATTTCTCGATCTTATTCTACCTTAACAACTCAAAAAATGCCGAGTACCAATGTCAAATAAATAAGGAATACCATACAAAGTGCCGGGCATCGGTGGAAGGTTTATCTCGTGAATATTCTGACTAGCAATATAACGCACGATTCTGCCGAGGTCGTTCGGCCCGATCCAGAATAATGTGTACACTGCCGAGGGTCAAGCAGAACGAACCATAGGTGCATCTATTATAATGTCGAGGTGTTCGGCCCGCTCCACAAGAAAGGAAGGAAGTTACGGAATTACGAGACACGAGTTTACAATACAGTACATGAGCACAAAATGAATATAATCTTTACCGATTCTCAAATAACTCATCCACAACTCAAAGTGTTAAGGCTCGGCCTAGTATACATATATTTATTTGTAAATCAAGTTCAGTCATAACTCTAATTAATTAAGCCAGCAAAAGAGTTCAAGTAATTCAATTATTACATGATAAAGTCCTAAGTCTACCCGGACATAAATATGCTTTAGCTATGTATGGACTCTCGTTACTCACAACTAGTTTCATATAACAATAAATATCACCTACGGGGAAGTTTCCCCCTTACAAAGTTAGATATAGGAGACTTACCTCGCTCTGAAGTTCAAAAACCGGCTCCAACGCCTCTCTAACTCTTCAATTGCAGCCAAACAAACCGAAACTAGTCAAACAATGTGCAACTCAATCAAAATATACTCCAATGCTTATATTTAATCAATTCATAACAATCCCCAACTCTGCTCTAAAGTCAATAAAGTAAGCCCTTGGGCCTACGTGCCCGGATTCCAAATATTTTCGAAGATAAACTTTACCTGTAATATTATGAACTCAAATATATGATTTATTCTCAATTCCATATCCAATTTCGTGGTAAAAATTCGAAAATACCAAATTTTAGATTTTCTTGAAAATCCCACAATTTCCACCAATTTTCATGTTCCAATCCATGTATAATTCATGTATTTAACTCACAATGTGAAGGAATCACTTACCTAGCAATGGGTGACAAAGAAGCTCCTCCAAAATCACCCCAAGCTCGGCTCTCATGGAAGGTTTGAGATAGAATGAGCCAAAACCTGTTTTTTGCAAACGTATACACTAATCAGGAGACCTTCATCACGAACACAACACTGCCCTCGCGTTTGCGAATCTCAACGAACTCAGGACCCAAAACTCTTCTTCGCGAAAATGAGGTTGGTCTCATGAACGCGATGCTTCACTAGGCTTCTCTATCGAAAACACGTCCACTCCATCACGGACACGAAGAATAATCTCCCCCAGGCCAGCTCCCCCAGGCCAGCTTCCCCAGCACGAATGTGAGGCTGATATCACGAACGCATAAAATTGCCGCCCAAACGTACGCGAACACGAGTTACCAGTCGCGAATGCGAAGCACAGAAATCTCAGTAACCAACAATCCTTCTTCGCGAACGCGTGAATCCCTTCGCGTTCGCGAAGGACAAAACCAGAACCAGCAACAGCAATAGCACAAACAGGGAGAAATGACTCGAAACTATTCCGAAACACACTCGAGGCCCCCGGGACCCCTTCCAAAAACACCAACCAGTAACAAAACATGAAACGAACCTGCTCGAGGATTCAAATCACACCAATCAACATCAAAATGACGAATTGATGATCAAAATCTTAAACTTTCAAACTTCCAAACTTCGATGAACGCGTTCGAATCATATCAAAACATTCTGGAATAACGCCAAACTTTGCGTGCAAGTCATAAATCACGATAAAAACTTATTCCAAGGCTCGGAATCCCAAATGGACATCGACAAAACCAAAGTCCACCTCAAACAAAACTTAGAAAATTCTAAAGCCTTCCAAATGCCAACTTGCCGCAATAAGCCCCGAATTGCTCCCGGGTGATCCGATACTCAACCCTAACATACACCCAAGTCCAAAGTCATCATATGAACCTATTGGAACCTTCAAATCATTATTCCGAGATTGTTTATGCAAAATTCAAACCTTAGTCAATACTTCCAACTAAAAGTTTCCGAAATCAGAATTTTCTCTCCAAGTCATCTTCGAACTTCCTGAAATTCAATTCCGTCCACACGTACAAATCATAATACCTTAAGTGAAGCTACTCAAGGCCTCAAGTCACTGAATCATACGCTGGGGCTCAAAACGACCGTTCGGGTCGTCACACTGTCCCTCGTCACTACTCCATCGAGGTTAGTCTTGATACTTTCTAGGTATCGTTGTGGTGTACTCATACGATGCTTTTGCACGTTTTGGTACAGATCTAGGTGACATGATTGTTGTTTATTATTAGATGGCTAGTTGAGCTGTGGAGACTCAAGGTAAACCTGCCGTCCCGTTTGCATGCCTCGGAGTCACCTTCTGATATTTTCATTTGTATTGTTTAATTCCATTCTGAACAGTTACATTTAGAGATTTTCTAGCACACTCAGTAGAGCTTATGACATATACTACCGGTTTTGGAAATTGTAATTTATATAAGATTTTTATCTCGTATTTTTCATTTGATGGTTGAATTCTTCTATTTAGTTAGTAAATGTTAGGGTTACCTAATCGTAGATACTAGGGTACCGTCACGACATCCTACGGAGGGTAATTGGGGTCGTGACATTAGTCTTGCAAATGTAGGTTCCATGTATGCGAATGTGACTTTTGCAAGTATAGATTCCACATATGTAACTATGCTCCTTTTCATCTCTAATTGTCTCTTTCCATAAGGCCATATGTATATTCCACATTTGCGAATATGAAGATGATATGTGCAATTGTGGCTTTGCTTCATTCACTTGTCTTGTGACCTCTTTCCTTCTTTTTTATAATTTCTTCTCCCTACTAGATTGGTTAGAAAATATGCGAGGATAGGATATCATTATTCATATTTTATTTTATAAATTTATTTTTTACATATAAAATTACATGAATAATTTATATCCATAAAATACCCCCCATCTTGAACTATTGCTCATCCTCAAGGAAAAAAGAATATTTTAATAATATATCTTCCAAAATCCATTACTTTTGTAGGATAGAAAATTTGTACAAAATAAATATCCTCCAATATGGCCAATGCGATTAACCTTTTTAAATTCACCAAATCTTTTACCTTATTTCTGAATTCTGCTTTGATCAACAAGAACTTGCAATCTTCTTCCCGTGAATGTTTCAGAATTTATAGATTTATGATCACTTATTCATTTAGTATGATACCGTTGTCCATAGGCTTGCTCGTCATATTTTTCTCCACAAATATAGATTCAACATTGATTTTTAGAATCATTCTAGGACTTTTCTTGGCTTGTAATGTCAGGCTTCAGGCTAGTAGGATAAGGATATTTTAAGAGTGACTTTTTTTTTCTTCCAGCTTGGAGCAAACTTTTCTTGGTACTCAATAATTCCTCCCTTTGAGAACACCTTTTTTTTTTATTTTGTAATTTCACATACCTTATATTCACAATTTTTTTCTTTTTTCTTTTGATAAGAGATCAAGGTGTTGAAAAAAAATAGGATTAAGGTTCAAAGAAGGGTTTTAAAAGGAATATATATTTGGTTAGAAATAAGAAGGCTAAAAAATGTGAATCAAAGGAGGCCTAATTTTTTTTTCCAAAAATCAGTGTCACCCATTATTTCACCTTGAGAAACAATTATAGCAAGTTCTAGATAAGTTTATTGATTCTACCTGTTTTGCAATCATAATTATTCTCAATTCCAATGATTTCATGAGACAAAGACTCTTTATCCTACCTTCACAAAATCAAAATCATACATATGATATTTATATAGTGAAGATGAAAAGAATTAATCATTGGACATAGAATTTATTTTGTTGATTAAAAACGTACAGATAGGATAGAGGAGAAAAAAATAATTATGTATAAAGATATAAATAAAATAGAACATTATATAAACATATCTATCAATTAATTAGATACATATATAACATATGCTAGAACTGCATTAGAATCTGCCCCTCTACACGTGAACTGTTTCATACTGCTGGATAAACCGCATGATGAGAGATATACATATATAATTATTAATATAAGAAAACAAAAAAAATAATACTAATTTATATATAAAAAAACTTTTTGGCTTTCAAATTTACAATCACAAAAGAAGCTTGAAAGAAAACTATGACCACACATTTTCTATGTGCAATAGACCGGCTAATTTAAGACCTTATCAGTCATTTGGTCATGGTTTAAATATAAAACAAAAAATACCTGAGCCAACATTTGACAAAAATCATTAAATGGTTAACCAACCAGTTACTCAGGCATACCGATCACCATGGAGTTGCTCCTGTGTAGGTGACTATGTTTTTGTAGAGGCCTTCATGAGATGTTCTGGTTGTACAATAACATAGATATTGACAAAATTAACTTGTTAAGCATTTAATTTAACAAATCTATATTGGACTTATAAGGCTCCATTGCTTCACCCTCATTAGCTACATGTATGGAACTATAGTTCTAAGTTTAATGTCGCTAGCTCGACTTATTACCTGTGTAATTCATCAGTCTATCAAAGCGACTGACGAATGTTGCTCAAAATATTCTCCAAAGTACAATTTTAGTTTTTGATCATTTACCTTAAACTTGTCACTTCCATTATTTTGTTGGATTTCAATTGCTCCATATGAAGTAACATTTATTACGTTGTAAGGACCTGTCCACCTCTATTTTAATTTTTTCGGGAATATCCTGAGTCGACTATTGTAAAGAAGCACTTGATCTCCAATTTAAAACTTTTTTGTCGGATCAAATTCTCATGCCATTTTTTTATTTTTTCTTTAAAAAGTTTTGCATTTTCATAGGCTTCCAACCTCATTTCTTCTAACTCATTAACCTGAAAAAATCTATTTTGACCAGCAGAGGCTAATTCAAAGTTTAATGCTTTTAGTGCCCAAAAAGCATTGTGTTCTAATTCAACTGGCAAATGACAAGCTTTCCCAATGACTAATCTATATGGGAATTTTCCAATTGGCTTTTTGAACGGCGTTCGGTATGCCCATAATGCATCATCTAATTTTAAAGCCCAGTCTTTTCTTGAGATTCCAATTATTTTTTCATGAATTCTTTTTAACTCACGGTTGGAAACTTCAACTTGCCCTTGAGTTTGAGCATGATACGATGTTCCTTTTTTATGAGTTACACCTTATTTTGTCAGCAAAGCAAAACATAGTCTATTCATAAAATAAGTCCCGCGTCACTAATGATGACTCATGGTGTGCCAAATCTGGTAAAAAAAGTTTTTTGAGAAAATTTCACACATTTCGAGCATCATTTTTCCTTGTGGAGATAGCTTCAAACTATCTTGACACATAATCCACAGCCACAAGGATATATTCAAAAGAATGAGAAGAAGGAAAAGGACCCATGAAATTTATTCCCCAAACATCGAATATTTCACACACATGTATTGATTGCAATGACATATCATCTCTCTTAGTGATGTTACCTATTCTCTGATACCTGTCACATTTTGCAACATATGCTCGGGCATCTTTAAAGAGAGTCGGCTAGAAAAATCCAGCTCCAAAACATTAAAGGCTGTTCGATTTGCTGCATAATGACCTCCAATTGCTCCATCATGGCAGTGATATAAAATTTGTTCATCTCTTCTTCAGGCAGACATCTTCTAATGATATTATTTGCACAATTTTTAAACAAGTAAGGTTCATTCCATAAATAATACTTTGCATCAGATATAAGCTTTTGTTTTGCTGGTAAGAGAGATCTTGGGGTGTCTACTTTCCAACCAAGTAGTTTGCAATATCTGCAAACCATGGTGGTTGAATCACAATTGAGTTAACTGAGAAAATATGTTCATCGGGAAATTTTTCCTTTATCTCACTAAACTCAAGGGGGGAATTTTCTAATCTAGACAAATGGTCAGCCACTTGATTCTCTATTCCTTTTTTGTCCTTTATCTCAAGGTAAAATTATTATAAAAGTAAAATTCATTTTAACAATCTAAGTCGAGCATCTTTCTTTGCTAAGAGGTATTTTAAAGATACATGATCAGTATAAATAGTGACCTTGGTTCCTATCAAATAAGAGCGAAACTTATCAAAAGCAACACTACTGCCTGTAACTCTGTTTCTGTTGTGGCATAATTTAGTTGAGCCTCCTACATTGTTCTATTGGCATTGTAAATAGGAAGAAAGATCTTACCCCTTTTTTTGGCCTAAAACAGCTCCAACTACTGTATCACTAGCATCCCTCATGACCTCAAAAGGTTGCTTCCAGTCTGGGGATACAACTATAGGAGCAGTTGATAACTTTTCCTTAAGGGTCTCAAATACTTTCAAACAATCACCATAAAAATCAAACGTAATGTCTTTCATCAAGAGGTTAGTCAGTAGTTTTGAAATATTTGATAAGTCTTTTTATGAACCATCTATAAAATCCTTCATGACTGAGAAAGTTTCTAATTCCCTTAACAATTGTAGGACGGGGTAATCCTGCTATAAGATCAATTTTAGCCTTATCAACTTCTATCCCTTTAGCAGTGATTTTAAGTCCTAAAACAATTCCCTCAGCAATCATAAAATGATATTTTTTCCAATTAAGAATTAAGTTTGTCTCTTCATATCTCTTAAGAATTAAGGTCAAGCGGGGAAGACAATCCTCAATGTTTTTCCAAATAGTGTAAAATCATCCATAAATACTTCGAGAATTTTTCAACCATTTAAGAAAAAATTACTGACATGCAACGCTGAAATGTTGCAATGGCGTTGCACAGACCAAATGTCATTCTCCTATAGGCATATGTTTCATGAGGACATGTGAAAGTTATCTTATCCTCATCTTCAGGTGCAATTGGTATTGGGTTATACCCTGAATAGCCATCAAGAAAACAGTAAAAACCATATCCTGCTATTCTTTCTAACATTTGATCAATAAATGGTAAAAAAAAAAATGATCTTTTCTAATGGCATCATTGAGACGTCAGTAATCAACACAGATTCCCCATCTTATGATAGTCCTAGTAGGTATGAGTTTATTACTTTAATTTTTTTATAACTGTCATACCTCCTTTTTTTGGTACTACCTGAACAGGGCTTACCCAAGGGCTGTTTGAAATGGGAAAAATAATACCTGCCGCCAAAAGCTTTACTATCTCTTTTTACTACTTCCTGCATTGCTGGATTCAATCTCCTTTGGGGTTGGACTATTGGCTTGTAGGTATCCTCCATGAGGATTCTGTGCGTACAAACAACTGGATTAATTCCTTTGATGTCTTTAATAGTCCATCCCAAGGCACCTTTATGTGCTTTCAACACTCCAATCAGTTTTTCTTCTTGTCCTGCAGTAAGAGAAGATAAAATAATTACTAGAAATAGTTCTTCCTCAAGATAAACATATTTTAAATGAGATGGGAGAACTTTGACTTCAATTTTTTGGTTGAACTTGTTCCGGTTGCATCTCCATATCTTCAAAATCCTTTTCTAGTATTTTTGCTTCTCTTCTGATGATAGGATCATCATCTTGTGTTGTGCCAGATTTGGCCAAACATCTTCCCATTGTTTCTTGAATTAATTGATCATCTTTGAATTCATCTGTAAGATAATTAAGCATCTAATCGAAAAACATAAAAATGATGTCTCATCTCCTGAAAATCTTAATATATTTTGCATATCAAAAATGACTCTTTCTTCATCAACTCTAAAAATTAGTTGTCCCTGATGGACGTCTATGATTGTTCTACTTGCGGAAAGAAATAGTCTACCTAAAATGATTGGTTCATCGGGATATTCCTTCATTTCAAATACTATAAAATCTATTGGGAAAACAAACTTATCTACTCTTACGAGCACATTTTCAATTAATCCCTTAGGTTTCTTAATATTTTGATCTGCAAAATGAAGAGAAACACCTATGTCTTTCATTTCACAAGATTTAGTTTTCTAAAAATACAAAATTACATCAAGTTAATTGAAGCTCCAAAATCACAAAGTGCTTTTTAAAATATACTCTTCCCAAAGTGAATGGAATTGTAAAATTACCTGGATCACCAAGTTTTTGTGGTACTTTTGAAGTATAGCACTGCATTTTTCAGTAAGCATCACCATAGAAACTTCTTCAAATTTCTTATTACTTAACAAAATTTCTTTTAGGAATTTGGCATAAGAAGGCATTTGCAACAAAGCATCAATGAAAGGAATACTAATGTGATTTTTGTTTCAAATCTCTAAAACTTTGAAAATTGACTATCAAGCTTTTCTCTTTTTATTTTTTTGTGGAAAAGGAATTGACACGGGGAAAGGAGTCAAATTTTAAATATTTTTTTATTCTTTTTTCTTACTTTCTCTTCAAATGATTAAGAGGGTATTTCAACATTCTTACCGTTGTTTATCTGTTGTTCTAATGAGTCTGCATAGGGTTCATCAAGCTTCTTACCAGAGCGTAAGATGATGGCCTTAAGGTGCTCCTTTGGATTTTTCTCTGTATTTCTTGGCAAGGGGTCTTGAATCTTTTTTGACGCAAGAGTTACTAGTTGGCTAAATTTGATTTCCAGATTTTTGAGGGCTGAACCCTGACTTTCCATCTTTTCATCAGTGATCTTAATGTACTTATGAAAAGATCATCAAGCCTTGAATGAGCTTGTTGAGGCCTTTGCTGATATGGACCTGCTTGTTGATAAGGTCTGTAGTTTGGCTGCCCACGGTTCAGATTCTAGTACCCCGACGGACCTTGTACTTGTTGCTTCTGGAAGTTTTAAGAGTTCTCTGCTCCATTGGATTGCTCTATTGAAATCCTAGATGTTTTTGTGCCATTGGACTCCCAAAAGGGTACGGTTTATAACCGACATAATGGACCTGTTCATCATTATGAATGGTTGCTTGACATTCATGGTTCATATGGTTTCCTCCACACATGTCATAAGCCACAGATTGGCTTGGTTGTTGTGTATTCACCTGAAAAGATTCAAACTTTTGTACCAAAAAATAATTTGTTGTATTAGTGTATTTAAAGCATCAACCTGATTTACAGTAGAAGCCTTCTTGGTGATGACACGCTAAGATGGCCATTGGATGGCATTCTCAGAAATCTCGTTCAACAATTGCAATGCTTCCTCCGTGGTTTTTCGCATAACAGAACCTACTGCAGCTGCATCAATCACATTTCTACAAGAGGGTTTTAACCCGTTATAAAAAATATACAATTGCATATGTTCAGAAATGTCATGGTGCGGACATTTTCTTAACATTGCGTTTAATATTTCTCAAGCTTGATACACTGACTCAGTGTCAGTCTGCAAGAAATTAGAGATATCTTGTCTTAACTTTGTGGTTTTGGTAGGGGAAAAATATTTGTTTAATAACTTCTGAGTCATTTGGTCACATGTGGAACCTTGTGCTAAACTTCGCAACTAAATCTTGGCGTCTCTTTAAAGAAAAAGGAAATAGCCTTAACTTGATAGCTTCAGGAGGTACTCCATTATACTTAGCTGTTTTAGCAAATTCCAGAAAGTCAAATAAATGATTGTGTGGATCTTCACTTGGGTCTCCAGTGAAGATGCCAGACTGTTGAATCGTCTGAATCATGCCAGTCAGGATTTCAAAGTTGTTGGCTGCCACTGGAAGTTTTCTGACACTAGATTCACAGTTGAAGCGGTCAGGTCTAGCATAATCCCTTAGGATTCTATTTACCGGCCTTGGTGCTACTTCATCAAACTAAACCTCCACATGGACTATTGGTGGACCTTTTGGTGGATGGATGTCTTCTACATCTCGATTTTCCATTCCTTCACGAGCTATGCTTTGAGAAGATGATGTTTGTCCTTTCCTGCACAATCGAAGAGATCTTTCAGTTTTTGGATCGTAAATAGTCAACTTTTTTGTAGAAGAGCGGGTCATAAACTACCCAATATTTTTAAATCAAAAGAATGCAAAACTTTTTTTTTAATATTTATAGAAAATTAAAGTAGTTCCTAGAATAATAATAGTACTAGATAAAATATACGAACTATTGTAGTAGTATTACTAAATAACAACTAAAAATATTTTATAAAGTTGAAAAATAAAATTAGGTGATACTACAAAAACCTTTATACGATAATATTTTTCCTTAAAATAATAAAAATTTATGCTAATACGAACAACACTAATTTTAGAATTACTAAAAAGAATGATGATGCTAAAAGTAGTAAAGAGTAGTACTGCTAGTAAGCGAAACTAATATGCTGAAGAAGGTTGTATTAACAATACTAAAAACTATGTAGTAAATTTTTTTTTTGTTTTTTTGAAAAATAAATAAAAATAATAATTTAACCATAATTATAATAATAAGTACTCAAAATTATTAACAAAATATTTAATCCGACGTAGATGTATGCCAATCACCGGCAACGGCGCCAAAAATTTGACGAGGCTAATGTGTTTTGGAATTTCCTGCTCTTATTCTGTCAAACTCTAGTATAGTTTAAGATATCATCCCACAGAGACTGGATAATTAATGCTACAGACTTGTAATATTTTAACTACTATTTGACAGAATAAAATTGAGGAAACAAGCGAATAAGGTTTAAAACTTGCTAATTACTTAAACAAAACAAACAACTTTTGAAAGATTTATAATCTTAAAAAGGAGTTGGGAATCATTGAATTCACTTGATAATATTACTATAATAAAATCTCCATTTCTACATTTATTTCTTTAAAGAATAATTGCTTATTTCTAATACAAATATGTTTTGCTCACGAAGAAATAACCAATTGATAACACTTCGTGAGAATTATGCTAATTAATCAACTTAAGACTAGTAACGTTTAGACCGAAATATTTTTCTTGCCTGAATTGTGCTAAAAGAAAGTAAAAACTTCATGAGAATATTTTTACTAAGGATCAATAATCTTGCCTACAACATTCCTTCGTGAGAATTAAAACTGAGGCAAGCAAGATTACTGACTTGAAATAATAGTTTAAAAAATTACTTTCACTTTACTATTTTATTCATCAGTTATTATATATTAATTTTGCTCCACGAGAATTATAAAATTAATATATGAATAACTTAGAGATAAAATATATGAACGTGATAATATAGTAATTAAAAATCATCATCCAGCACAGTATGAAATGTAAAATAAAGTTTCAAGCCAAGAATATATAAAAGCTAAGATAGTATTATAAAATATATCAATCTTCATCAACTATCCCAACAAAAAGAGATTACACCATTATGGAGTAAGAAAAGCAAAAAAATATATTTAGAAGACTAGAAATATTTAGAAGACTAAGGAATATTTTTACTACAAGAAAAGAAGACCAAGACTAGTTCTTATCTTACAAAGATTGGATATCCTTATACAAAGAGAGCTTTCTATTTATAGGAAAAAATGAGTAGCTTTTGTCATGTTCCACTTTTGCGAATGTGAAATCCATGTATGCGAATATGACCATTGTGTATGTAGATTCCATATATGCAACTATGGCAATTATGCTTCACTCTTGACTTCATGAGTTAGTCTTGCGAATGGAGGTTCCGTGTGACCTTTGCAAATGGATTCACATATGCAACTAGGCTTATTTTAATCTCTAATTGTTTCTTTCCATAAGCCCATATGTATATTCCAGATTTGCGAATATGAAGATAATGTGTGCTATTTTGGCTTTGCTTCATTCTCCTGTCTTTTAGCTTCTTTCCTTCTTTTTTCATAATTTCTTCTTCATACAAGATTTGTTAGAAAATATGCGAGGATAGGATATCATTATTCATATTTTATTTTAAAAACTTATTTTTACATATGAAATTACATGAATAATTTATATTCAACAGCTACGACAAGAAAACCGCTCTACCTTAGGTCTCAATCACAACAGCAGCAACTCAGCTGTTAGTACGTGGCTGCGTCCGACTCCTGTATCAGCACAATCAAGTGTAGAATATAATACGAGTACACCAAATCCCATGTACTCAATAAGTATCATTACTAACCTCGGCGAGGTAGTGGCGAGATTATCATTGATACACACTTATCAAACCTGTACAATTCATGAATATATATGTACAAAATGATGGTACCGAAATCTAAATATGAAGTACAGGTAAGGCCAACGGTGCACATACAAATCATATGCACAAGCATCATAAGCAAACTAACAGTTCAACATATAGAGTAGATACGCATTTGATATCAAATAACCTATTAATAGTTGCATATAGTGAAGATATGCATGAATAAACAAGCCAAGTTACACAGATTGACATATATAGAAGATATGTATCGTGAATCATTTCCACCAATTAAACCAGCATATACAATAAATATGCATAAAAGATATATATACATTTTGGATCTAGCATATAGAGAAGATATGTAGTAAAAATTATGAATAGATCCAAGGAGTTTGTATCTAGAGAAGATATGCAAAGTCTAAACACATATCACCTTTCCATAATCCACGTGTACATCATCAAGGAGAAGCATGAGAGAACGACCTTAAGGGATGGATCCTTATCCACGTTGCACGGATAACTGACGTGCCATAATCATAACAACCGCACGGACAACTCACGTGCTATAATAACTCAACTTGCATCGGACAACTCACATATTGTCAATTCAGACCATCGCACAAAAGGCATATACAAGATCACGTGTGTACAAACAGCAGATATGAATTCACGTATCATGCACCGAAGAAAAATAGTATACTAAGGTATATGCATGTGCGAATTGTACGACTACAACTCATATTAGGTGGCTACAACATACATTAAGGAGTATCATGATCAAACAATAAAGCAAAACCTAAACATGATCTCTAGCATGATACAAGAAGTTCACGTAGTGATACAAACAAATAAAACATGATAGCAAGAAGCACAATATCCAAAATAAGGCTTGATAGCCTAAATTCATATTCGGTCATAAATCATACATACAACCCATATATACGCTTGTCACCTAACATATACGTTCCTTCTCACCTATTCCAAATAGACAAATAAGGTCATATCCTAAGGGTTATTCCTGCACAATAAGATTAGGGAAGATACTTACCTTAACAAGCCAAATCAACCTTTCAAAATTTCCTTTTCTTTAGAAATCACCTCCAACCGGCTAGCTAAGTAATACTTAAGAATGTTAAACAACAGCATAGGAATCAATTTCAATTAATAAAGCTTTGATAATTAATTAATTTCTAAAAAATCAACAAAGTCAATCCCGGGCCAATATGATCAAAACCAAGTCTAGGGATAGATCTCGGTTACCTATAAACCTGATCGTCCATATATGTGTTTATTCAAAAATCCAAGTCCAAATCAAAGCTCAAAACCTCAATTTTCGCCTTCTTGAGTTGTAGAAAAATGCACAAATTTCATCCCAAAATTTCATATTTTAGGTGTTAATAATCCATGTAGATTCTTGAAATAATACCAAAAATAGGTAGAAATCATTTACCTCTTAATCTTGTATGAAAATCTCCAAGCAAAATTGCCCCTCTCCAAGTCTAGGGTTCAAAATATGAGAAAATAGGCTAAAATCCCGAAATGACAACTTAAATATACTGCCCAGGGTTACTTTTCGCGAACACGGTGTATACCTCGCGCTCACGAAGCACAAAATGCTTCTTCCCTCCTTTGGGATCGTGGAAGACCCCTTGCGATTGCAATGCTCTGCCTTCCATTACTTCGTCTAATGCGACACTCCTTACGCGAACGGAATGGCTTCCTTGTAGCCTTCTACGTGAATGTGACCATGCCTTAGCGAACATGAAGGCAAAACCCCCAGCTCCCAGCTCCTTATTCGTGAAGGCGATAACCTAAACAAAAAAGGGAAGCATCACTGCCACAAGCCTCCTCGAACGCGGCATACCAAGTGCGAACCCGGAGAACAAGGGACCTCTAGACAAACACTATCATTGCTAACGTGAGAACCTCTTGCGAACATGATAAACACCATTCACCAGCATATCAGCCAACCCAAACATACTACGGGTGGTCCGAAATTCTCCCGAGCCACCCGGGACCCCATCCAATCATACTAACAAGTCCATCAATACTACCCGAACCTATCCAAAGCTTGCAAATCCATACGAATTCATCACATCTACGAATCAAGGATCCCACAAGTTGCACTTCTCTTTAGTTCAAGAAATTCTAGACTTTCAACCAAGCTTCCGATTCATGCCTAAACACTTCGAATCACAACCAAACTTTGCAAACAAGTCCCATTCAACATATAAAACCTATTCCAAGCTCCGAAACAACAATCGGAGCCTGATATCATCAAAATCAAGTATCGGTTAAACTTAAGAACTCTCCATGTCTTCAAATTGCTAACTTTCGGCAAATAGGCTCAAACTCTTAGAAACCTCCAAATCCAAATCCGAACATAGGACAAAGTCCAAAATTGCCACATGTACCCATTGGAACCATCAAATCACCAATCCAAGAACGTTTACACAAAATTCAAAACCTTGGTCAACACTTCCATCTTAAGACTTTCAAAATAAAATTAAGTGTTCTATCACTCCCGAAGCCCATGAAAATCAAACTACCGATCCTCGCAAGTCACAAAATATCAAAAACACATACAGGAAGCATCAAATTTGAGGATGAGGTTTAAATACTCAAAACGACCGGTCGAGTCGTTACATTCTCCACCTTTTATACAAACGGTCGTCCCTCAAAAGGGATTAGAAATGTACCAGAACTGCTGAAGAGATACGAGTCTCTGCTTTGTATATCTTACTTGGTCTCCGAAGTAGCCCCTCACTAGGTTGGCTCAGATTCACGTCCAATCTGCACTAAATAATGAGTGAAAACGGTCATTGTAATCATAATAGCCAACTTGAGTCGGGTCGAATTCCTCAGGGAGTTTGCAATCGGTATTAAGGTAAATACACGAAGAGAGAAACGTGAAATAGCCAAATTAAATTTCCAAACAATAAGAGTGAATTGTTTAACACTAAGGAATTGGACTAAGTAAAAGCAACTAGAAAGTGAATTGTTTATTTGGTGTTTTTAAACAATTGAGGAAAAGCCTAGGGATATAACCTTCACCTAGGTATAAACCTAATAGGTATACTAAGTTAATGATTGTTGGTAGATGGGGATGTATTTTGACTCTCAATATCTCAAGTGCCCACTCAATACCTCTCGGTTATATAGTGGTTATGCCCAAATTGGCTTTCTCAAGTACAAATGGTAGCAATCTAAGTAATTGATATGAGTCCAAGTCCGGTTTTCCCTCTCTCTTGTTCAAACTCTTGAATCAAGCTAGCGAAAACCTTAACTAGCTCAATTTCTTATTAGCAAAGTTTTCCTTCACTAGGTTCCTCTTTCTCAAGTAAGAACTAAGTCAAATAGGCATGAATCAAAGTTCCAACCATTAATTCTAGATATAATGCATAAACAAGGCTAAATAAAAAACACCCATTCATAAACAAACATATGTATGAACAACCCATAAGATTTACACACTAGAGTTGGGTTACAACTCTAGATAAAATCTAGCAACTCATGCTCGAAGGCATAGAAAACAAAATAGAAGAAGTAATTAAAGACATAAACTACAATTAAAAGATAAAAGTACTGGGTCTTCTCCAATTTTTATCACAAATTTCCTGAAAGGGTAAAATATAACCGCTAATTAAATATTACTTGCCCTAAAAAAGTATTTTCCTTTGATTTATAGTGATTAGAATTTTGCTGACAAAAATGCCCTTTGGGAGGTTCTTTGGCCGTGCAATTCCATTCCATGTGCGTACTTTCCTTCTGCTCATGCATGGGGAGGAAATCTGTGGCTGCAAAATTATCTTTGCGGTTGAACAATTTGGTTGCGGACCGCATTTTCAAGAGGCTTCACACTTGGTCTTTTGCACCTTCTCTAAACTTGTCAAACTTTATCAATGCAACAAGCTTTTGTGCCCGCACAACTTGGTGTGCGGACCGCGCTTCTACAAAACTCCTCAGAAGCTTCAGGGCTTCATATATGTCCACCCTTCTATTTTCGCGGACTGCATAATCATCTGTAGTCACAGAATTACTTCTGCGGACTGCACTTCTACTTGCATTTCTCCTTTTTACCTTATTGAGCTGGAATACTCCATTTTGAGTTAGATTTCTTTGTTAAGTTCCAATCATCCTACATGCCTGCAATTCACATAACTTTTTGTTGAATTTGGAAACAAAAATCACTACTTTCGGACTAAAACTAAAGCAAGAAGGTACTAAAAAGTGGTTAAACCCTTACTTATAAACTCCCCAAAATTTAAGTCTTTGCTTGTCTTCAAGCAAAAAGATTAGTTCCCACCTCCTCTAAGTGAAAGGTCATTTCAATGAGTCAATTTTAAGTTATTCATACTATGTTGGAACCAACAGTATCCACAATGCTTATGCATTTTCAACAAGGTAGCAAAACATATGATACGTGCATATAACTTTAGTCTAACATTTGAGCTTCAAAAATTGACTTCACTTATTAAGGACTCTTGTTCTATCATGTAAATCATTGTGGACTCCAAACTCTTCCTCCTGTACATCTCCATTTTGCCATGCTCACTTCAAGAATTAACACTCAATCTAGAGCAATAAAGGATTCACTCGTCTCTAAAAAGGAATGCCACAAATAAAGTTTCAAGTACCATATGCTTGCCCTTATGTAGATCTCCACTATAAGCTCACTCGGTTCAAAATCAAGTAGGACTTCTCTCAAGTTGTAATGAAGGCTATTGGTTTGTGGTAGGATACCATATGGTATAAGTCGTTACACCTTTCCTTAAGCACTCTACTTTTCATTCTTGGCTCAAATTTACCAAACCCTTAGAGGCATTTATTTTTCTTGGGGCCTTAAAGAGACTTGCCATCACACTTTATTGTTCATTTCATTCTTGTTATCCCTTGTTGCTCATACTAAAGATAGTTTCCTCTTTTTCATTTCATCAATCTCACTTTTTATTTTCTGTTTGGCATTTTCTTTTTATTCTTTCTTTTCTTTCCTTCTATTTTCATGGAGATCATTTCTTTTCTCTCTTTTTAGTGCCTTGATACCTCTTTTAAATTACTCAACTTTCCCCCAAACTTATGCCTTGAGACACTTATTACATAAGAGTGTTAAGGATGGTTCGGGTGCCAAGAGTGGATTACAATCAAAACGGGCAAGGGCTTATAGCATGTTTACCAATAGAGAAAGGCTAAAGGCTAGAGGATCAAAGGGGTTGACTAGGGATAACGAACTTAGGGTGGCAGAAAAAAGCTCAAACAGACCAAGGAAAGCCTACAATCATCTTCCAAACCAAGCAAACCTAGAATTTCTCCTTGAAACACATTCGGGGCAAGCTCTAGACTATCCACTCAAGCACTTGGACTAGCAACAAAAAGCTACTAATGCACATAATCAGAGGTAAACAACTAAAGAAGTTTAATGAAAGTAACAACTACTAAAGGTAAATAAAAAGAAGTAGCATCGTCCAATTATTAATCAAAAGTATCCAAATGTATAAAATGTACCAAATATTCTCCACCCCTTCCCAAAAATAAAAATAAGCATTGTCCCTAATGCTTAACAAAATAAGAGCAAAAACTTGAGAGAGCGAAGAAACTCCCTAAGTTTCCTCTGTCATCACTATGTCCCCAGTTGCATCGGTCCCAGTAGGCTCATCCAACTAAATATCATCATCAAGTTGGGGAGTGGCCGGAGAAGTGTACCTTGCACGCACCTCCTCAACAATGTCAGCGGCAAGGCACGGCTCCTCAGTCGGAGCAGCGGGAGAATCTTGCGAAGATGGAGCTGAGTGGGGCTGGGAGGGGTCAAGTAGCATGTCCAGTGGCAAGTCCCCGGCCTTTGCTATCGGGTCCACCTAAGCTCGAAGCTCATCAACTGACTTCTTGCTGGCCAGTGACTTCTTCATTTTCTTTACCTTCTTGGTCAATCGCTTAATCTACAAATGTATCAATAATGACCTTCTAGTTGTCCAAGACTTTTCTAAGCTTCTCATTAAAGTT
>MCJB01007380.1:84589-99213 GCA_002018475.1 Nicotiana obtusifolia
GGGGGGGTCCTGGGGTCCCTGTGTAGATGTCTGCCCTGCAATAGTACTAGACATCTCAAACAGCTTTTAAGGAGTTGCCTGCACCCAGTTGTTGAGAATTTCCAGTGTCTAGGAGACTCGCCTGGGCCTGTAGGCATGGGAACCGGCCTCTGAGCTGAAGTAGGAAGTGTAGTAGGAGCTGTAGGAGGAGCTGAAGATGGTGTCTCGGGCATAACAACTGCTCCACTGGTAAAAGGCTCAGCTGATGTGGATGGAATATTACATAGAATAGAAGCTACAATTGCCGGCTCATCAGACTAGGCAATAGTGGTAGAAGGATGAGCACTCTTCTTTGGGTTCCTTGGATCCTGCAGCTTGTACTACTCAAAGGGACCTGTCGGCTTGACCTTGGTGTCGAATGACCTGGACTCCACCTTCGCGTCTATCAAATACTCAGTAATAGTGGTGGAATAGAGGTAAGTGGTGTTACCCTATTGTACTACAAGGGAGATGTTGACCGACATCATGGCACCCACATTGATCGGGTACTCGGTCATAATAGAAGCCACCAGAACATCTCGAGGAATGGGCAGGTTGTTCTTATTCAGGCACGGGTCAAGCCTGCTGCATACAAAGGTTTGCCACCCTTTTGCCTCGATACGCAGACTGTTCAGGAGGATAGGCACCCCAGCAGCAATCCAAGGGTGATTGGGTCCCGGTGCAAGAATATACGCAAGCCATGGCCTAGCCTCTTTTTTCGGCGCCAACTTCTCTAAATACTCTTTTTGCTCCACATCATCAAACCCCAAGTACGCATTTTGAGTATGCTGATCAAACTTCACTTTCAAGTTGCGCACCTTGGTGACCTTTGTCCCTTTGAGAATATGCGTTATGTTGGCATTGAATTCTCGGACAAGGTGAAACTTTACATGCAATAGTTTCCAGCAAATAACATCCACCCCTTCCTTTTAGTAAACTGCTCTAGAACAACAGGATTGTACTTGTGTAGATCTTTAATTAAGAACTGCTACTCATGGGTCAAGGACCTCACTATCCACCACATCCGGAAATTAGAGAATGCGTGATGACTCACAAATCTATCTTCCCAGATCTCCTTCTTCTTTGATCTAGCCAAACCTGCCTGTGCACATGCTCCCCCTCTCCCATCATTCGGGACATCATCAGAATCGGAGCTCGTTGAAGCTTTATTAGACTCATGACTGTCACTCTCTTAACCGTGGCAAGTGCTATGGGATGTAGAGGCACATCTAGAGGCTCAAATTGCCTCTGTGGCCTATACTGCTCTTTAGTGTGCTCCTCCAAAATTGCCACAGAATTTTCCTCGGAGGCTTCCGTAGATGGGGCATATGAGCTAGACTCTAAGAGGTCTGTACCTCTCCATCGGACTGTTGTAGTCTTCTTGGATATTTTGCACACTTGGGAGTAAGGCACCTCTGCCCCTAGCCATTGAAGATTCTCCTCTCCTTTGGTAGGTTAACCTCGACCTCGTGATCGTTACATTGTCTGTTTAAGCACAAAGAGAATCGTCAGTTGAAATTCATGTTCTAAAATAGTTAAGACACATGTAAGTGAGTGAGAATAACATAGAAGCAGTGAGGTTACAGTGGGGTAAACATGCAGAAGAAATGGGGGAAGTGCAGTCCGCACAAGTTGGAGTGCGGCTTGCAGAAGTGGAAGTGTGGTCCGCACAATTATAAGTGTGGTCACACTTCTGCACAGATGTGCAAGGGGCTCAAATTCACCCTTCTCTGATTGACAGTGTGGAGGCCATTTGTGGCTGCAGAATGCATCTGCGACCTGCACAAATTTAAATGCGGTCCGCACTTTAGAAGCTCAAAGGAAACGCCTCTGATTGACAATGCAGACCATTTACGTCACCTGTCTAGAAATTTTGTGGTACGCACAATTAAAGTGTGGCCGAATAGAAACAAGCAGACTTCCTTAACCTACATATTGCAGACCATAAAAGTTTAAGTGCGGTCACACAATCAAGAACAAAAGCGGGCAGGTCTTTTTTTCTACCTAGGTTATGCAAAAGAATTTGTTCAAATCTACTTGGCATATGGTATAGACATAGAAATCAGGTAACCTAACAGAATCTAGCATGCTTTATCGATTATGCAGTACAAAACATTCCCACATTGATACATTGAAGAAATATAGTAACAAATGGCCTAAAAAGAAGTTAAAAAGGAAAAATAAATTCAAAATTAAAATAAAATTAAATTAACATGAAATGAAGCATACCATATGGTGTAAAGGAGCCAAGATCCTAGGGTAAGGCCCCGTAAATATTTTACCTAAAACCCGGGGTTACGTGGTGCCGAACTAGGCTTATGTGAGGCAGAGAAGATGGCTTGAGTTACTCAAGAATTACAACATCGATATCTTGTATCATCCGGGGAAGGCTAATGTTGTGGCAAATGCTCTTAGCCGGATCTATGGGTAGTTTGGTCACTTGTAGGCATATCAAAGGCTGTTGGCCAAGGAGGTTCATCAGTTAGCTAGTTTGGGAGTTCGTCTTGCGGACTCTAGTGAAGGAGGGCTGATTGTGCAAAATAGGGCTGAATCGCCGCTTGTGGCGGAAGTCAAGGAGAAGCAATTCAATGATCCATTGTTGGTACATATGAAGGAGGGGATATATAAACATAAGACCGTGTCCTTTTCTCTTGGCGTGGATGATGGTACCCTAAGGTACCAAGGGCATCTATGTGTTCAGAATATGGATGGTCTTTGGGAAAGAATCATGACCGAGGCTCACACTTCTAGGCATTCCGTGCACCCGTGCTCTATAAAGATGTATCTGATCTCAGGGAAGTCTATTAGTAGAACGGTATGAAGAGGAATGCAGTGGACTTTCTGGCAAGATGTCCAAAATGTCAGCAAGTGAAGGCGGAACACCAAAGGCCCAATGGGTTGGCACTGAACATAGAGATTCCGATGTGGAAATTGGAGATGATCAACATGAACTTTGTGTTAGGGCTACCTCGCACTCCTTGCAAATTTGACTCGCTTTGGGTGATTGTGGATT
The DNA here is from genome assembly GCA_002018475.1 of Nicotiana obtusifolia. Taxonomy (NCBI): domain Eukaryota; kingdom Viridiplantae; phylum Streptophyta; class Magnoliopsida; order Solanales; family Solanaceae; genus Nicotiana; species Nicotiana obtusifolia. The sequence continues at coordinate 87,621 of MCJB01007380.1, forward strand.
GACTCACGAAATCAGTACACTTCTTACCTATTAAGGCTATCAAACAGTAAATAGTATGCTCAGTGGTACATCAAGGAAATAGTCAGGTTGCACGGCACTCCAGTTTCTATTGTCTCAGGTCGAGGGGCATAGTTCACTGCTAAGTTTTGGAAGAAATTTCAGCAAGGTTTGGGTATTCAGGTGAATCGTAGTACAACCTTCCATCCACAGACCGACGGGTAGGTAAAGCGGACTATCTATTCAGACGCTTGAGGATATGTTGCGTGCTTGTGTTCTTGACTTCAAAGGTAGCTGGGATGATCATTTACCGCTAATAGTGTTTGCCTACAACAACAATTATCATTCCAACATTCAGATGGCACCATTCAAGACCTTATATCATAGGAGATGTAGATCTCCCATTGGGTGGTTTGAGATTGGGGAAGTGGAGTTGATAGGGCCAGACCTCATGCATCAGGCCATGGAAAAAGTTAAGATCATTAAGGAGCGGCTAAAAATTTCTCAGAGTCGTAAAAAGTCTTATTAGGATGTGCGTCGCTGGGATTTGGAGTTCAAAGAAGATGATAGTGTATTCTTGAAGGTGCAATGAAATTTGGTACGAAAGGGATATTGAGTCCGAGGTATGTCAGATCGTAAGAATCATCAGAGGATTGGTCAGGTGGCTTACAAGCTATAACTACCTCCAGAGATGTCTTTAGTGCAGCAGGTATTCCAGGTGTCCATGTTGAAGAAGGTGGTTGAAGACCCGTCGCTTATTATTCCAGTTGAGACCATTGAGGTTAATGAAGAATTGACTTATGAAGAAATTCCAGTTGCCATCCTTGATATGCATGTCTGAAAGCTGAGGAATAAAGAGATTGCCTCCTTGAAAGTAGTTTGGCGGAACCAACAGGTTGAAGAGGCCACATGGTAGGCCGAGGAAGAAATGAAGAAGAAGTAGCCTCATTTGTTTTAATAGCCATGTATTTATAAAGTTGCTTCTATGAAAATGCTAAGAGTTACCTTCTATGAGTTATGTATCATTTGTACTGTTGATGTTAACAGTGATGAATGATCTTAAGTGGGGGAGGATGTAAGGCCCCGTAAATACTTAACCTGAAACCCAGGGTTTCGTGATGACGAAGTAGGCTTATGTGTTGACGAATTGAACAGTGCGCTGGGAGTAAAGGAAAATTTTTGGGTGAAGAAGATATTTCTATGGCCCACTATGCGACTGCGGGCCGCAGAATGGCCACAGAGTGAAGCAAAAAACTGGGCAAGTTAGGATGGTATTGTGCGGTCAACTATGCGATCGCAAAATCATTTTTCGTGCCGCGCATCGACTGTGGAACAATCATGAAATTTTTTTGAAGGGAGGTTCTGTGACGCATTTTGCGACTGCAGAATAGGTATGCGGACCGCATAATGGCCGCAGAGTGGGCAGAGTTGCGTAGTTCCGGAGGGCCATTTCGTGGCCCATTTTGCGAACCACAGAAGCATTATGTGGCCGCATATGCGACCGCAAATTGTGTTTCAAAGCTTCTTTTTCCTAGTTTTATAAACCCAACCCCATTCTTATAAAGCAATGTTAAGGGTCATTTTAGAATGTTTAAGCTTACATTTTAGAGTGAGAGGCAGATGGTCTAGAGTGAGAAGAGGAGTTCTAAGTCATTTGTTCATCAATCTTTGTTTAAACCTTGAAGATTTCTCTAGGGTAACTCACAAGATCTTCAACCAAAAGGTAAGATTCTACACCTTAACCCTTAATTTCAGAATTTAACTAAAAATGGGTAATTAATAAAGCAATTCTTGGGTGTGGGAGTTGTTTATTTTACATGCATGTACCATCTAGGGTAGTGGGATGATTGTTGAGCTCTTTTGGGTGAACTTTGGGTGGTGGGGGTGAAAGAATCCACCATAGGAGGACCTTAAAACCTTAATGCACGCGTAGTGTCTGGTAAAATGCTCAAGTGAGCTAGAATTATGAACTCCTTCGCAATTTGTGTTCAGTTTTGCTATATCTCTAAATAAATCGAAGTGGCTAGGATCTCCTGAACATTATAGTAAATTAAAAAGCTCCAGGCAAGGTATGTTGGCTAAACCCCTCTCTTATAATTGAATTCCCACGATGATGTTGTAAGTCCCGAGTTGTCCATTATGAATTGACTTTTCTTGTTAAGTTCGATGCAGATGGTTTATATATGTGAATATGTTCAAAATGTGTTCCGGAATGTTCTTATCATATTGTGCTATTCTTCGGGTGAGTATTTAAAGTATGAGTATATATTAAAATGTTGTGGCTTCAAGTCAAGTCCAAAAGAAAGTGATCATATCAAATTGTATAAGAGATTATATGTGCCTTAGACCTAATTGCTCAAGTATGTGTTTAAAGTCTTAATTTGAAAGGCCTTGTTTTTGATTATCCATGATAATAATTGAAAGTGGAATAGTGAGCTTGAATTACGAAGTACGACCAACGTGCCAAGAATGATATTGCGTTATGGCCACTAATGCCAATATAATAAATAACATGTAAAAGAATATGAATTAAGTGTCAATTACTTTTAATTATAAATGCTTTAGGAGAATCATTAGCCACCGAGGAAGGGTAGTTCGGAATAAACCAACCCCGAAACTACACGTGCCGGCGTAGGAGTTATTGTGGATCAAGGAGCAGGATATTCCGAAACTCCAAGATCGATTTAAGATCCGGGTATCACCAATAGATGATCAGGGAGCAGGATATTCCGAAAATAGCTTTCAGGACCCGGTATGGGCAATTTGAATTTCTGGTAATGTCTTTTAGGTTAACCAATGCCCCCGCAGTTTTCATGGATCTTATGAACCGAGATTCAAGCCTTTTCTTGACTCATTCATGATAGTGTTTATTAACGATATTCTTGTTTATTTGCGTAGTGGGGAGGACCATGCCGATCATCTTAGAGCAGTTTTGCAGGTCCTATATCAGGACTAGTTATATGTGAAGTTTTCAAAATGTGAATTTTGGTTTGAATCTGTTACGTTCTTATGAGTCATGTTGTCTATAGAGAAGGAATTGAAGTTGACCCCCAGAAAATTTCAGCCGTGAAGAATTGACCTAGACCAACTACTCCAATAGAGATTCGAATTTTCTTGGGCTTAGCTGGATATTACAGGAAGTTTGTGGAGGGGTTCTCTATTCTTGCCTCTCCGTTGACTAAATTAACATAGAAGGCAGTAAAATTCCAACGGTCAGATGCTTGTGAAAGGAGCTTCCAATAGTTAAAATCAAGGTTAACTATGACACTGTTGTTGACTCTTCAAGGATCAGAATTTGGTGTGTAATAATGCAGCAGGGTAAGGTTAGCCTATGCTTCTAGGCAACACAAGAATAATGAAAAGATCTATCCAAAACATGACTTAGAACTTGCAGGCAGTGGTATTTGCATTGAAGATTTGGCATCATTATTTGATGGGGTCCATGTGGATATATTCACGCACCATATGAGCCTTCAGTATATTTTCGAACAGAAGAAATTTAATCTGAGGCAGAGAAAATGGCTTGAGTTACTCAAGGATTACGGCATCGTATCCTGTATCATCCGGGGAAGGCTAATATTGTGGCAGATGCTCTTTAACGAATGTGTTCTGCAATGTTCTTATAATATTATGCTATTCTTCGGGACAGTATTTGAAGTATGAGTATGTATTAAAATATTGTGGCTTCAAGTCAATTTCAAACGAAAGTGATCAAATCAAATTGTATAAGAGATCATATGTGTCTAGGATCCTAAGTTGCTCAAGTATGTGTTTAAAATCTTAATTTGAAAGGCCTTGTTGTTGATTATCCATGATAATGATTGAAAGTGGAATAGTGAGCTTGAATTACGAAGTACGACTAACGTGCCAAGAATGATATTGCATTAGGCCACTGATGCCAATATAATGAATAACATGTAAAAGAATATGAAGTAAGTGTTAATTACTTTTAATTGTAAATGCTTTGGGAGAATCATTTAGCCACCGAGGAAGGGTAGTTCGGAATAACCTAACCCCGAAACTACACGTGCCGGTGTAGGAGTGATTGTGGGGTAAACCCCCGTGTTAATGTGATGAGACTGTTTCCCTTTATATGGGATGCGATTGGTGTGTTGAGGTGTTTTCCCCTTAAATCGGATGAGATTATTGCTAGCAATATGTGATGTGATGTCGACCCACACGACATTGTGGTGAGACGGCTTAGCCGATCGGGCTTAGATCGGACCCCGTGCACATGGTGGTATTGTGAGTGTATGTCTCGGGGTGAGACGGCTTAGCTGATCGGCCTGAGATTGGACTCCGTGCTAAAGCATGATTGTATATCGGTGCTAAAGATATCCCAAAGTAAAATACTGAAATTCACTTTTCCCTAACTTGTCACCTTGTTTCCATTTGACTCTCTTATTGATTTCCTGTTTCCTTCTCTATTCACTATTATTCATTTTATTTAGAGGATGCTTAGTTTTACATACTAGTACTGTTCCATATGTACTAACGTCTATTTTACGGGGGCGCTGCATCTTTAATGGATGTAGATGGTTCCATAGTAGGTGGTATTGATCAGTGATAGCAGCACACTCTCTCCTCAGTTGATTTGGTGAGCCCCACTTCATTTTGGGGTCCTGTATCTTCTATCCTTTGTACATAGCATTTTGAGGTGTAGCAGGGGCCTTGTTGCCGGCACTGTCATAGCACTCTTTTGTTCCAGTTAGAGGCTTCGTAGACATAAAGTGGGTTGTATCTATTTTTGGGAAAGTTGAACTAAAAATGTTGTAATGGTATCATTTGTTTCACTTTAACTATGATTGTACAATGTACTATTTTCAAGACTTGTTAATGATGTAACTAATGGAAATGAACTAGTGTTGTTCACATGACTTCTTATTGACTTATTTATGAGACACATTCTTCTCTTTATTCATGGGTGATTTAGGTAGAAGGTATTGTAAGGGCTTGTTTGACTGGGGTATCTCGGCTGAGCGCCGGTCGCGCTCCCCGAGGTCGGGGCGTGACACCTAGTGAGTGCAAAGGGTGGTGTGTGTTTGAAAGTGCTAAATCCTTAGGTAATTTTTCAAAGCAACAGTAACATTGCAAAGTGGGAAAAGTGTAATCTGAGGCCTTTAGTTCTGTCGACACTCAGAGATATTGGAAGGTTAAAGAGGCGAGTGCCGCCACACAATTTAAAGCACGGGCCGCACTCTGCTACCTGGCCTTCAGTGGTCAATCTCTCTTGTGTGGTCCGCACAATTACAAGTGCAACCACAAAATTCTCCAGAACTCTGCACTTTTTCTCTGCACTGACAGGTGAAAAAAAAAGTTTAGAGGACCTTTCATTTGACATCTAAGTTTGCTCATGCAAGTTTGGTTCGCTGATGAAATCTGTTGCTACACAAGGGCTTCTACGGTAGCATTCATTTTTTGCGGCCTCACAAAGAAAGAGTGTGGTCTGCATTTCATGTATTGAAGACACGACCTTGTCTACCATTTCTCATCTAACACTGTTCCCTGAGCACACTTCAAATCAAGTCAGAAACAACAAATAACATCTAACTAAAATAGAGAAAAAGGAAAAGAACTTTGGTTGCCTCCTAAGAAGCGCCTTATTTAATTTTGTGTCACGATGAAATGTTATAGCATCCTCAAGTGAAGTAAATAATTGCCACCACGTGTATCTCTCCAACTTTTTCCAATTAGTGCTTCACCCGGTGACCACTGACTCGAAATATTTCATTGTTCTTGTCTTCAAATCCAATGCACCGAAGGGTGTCACACCAATAATTTCAAACGGACCACTCAATTTGGACTTAAGCTTCCCGAGAAATATCCTCAACCTTGAGTTAAACAACAACACTAGATCACCGGCCTTGAACTCTTTGTTCCAAATGCACTTGTCATGAAGATATTTCATCTTTTTTTTTTTTTATACAAGGACGAACTATCATAAGCATGGTACCAGAACTCATCCAACTCATTCAAGTGTATAACCCGCAAGTTAGCGGCTACATCCCAATGAAGATTCAATTTATTCAAGGCCCACATTGCCTTGTGCTCTAGTTCCATTGAAAGATGACAAACTTTCCCAAACACTAATCGGCATGGGGACATTCCGATAGGTGTTTTGTAAGCCGTCCCATATGCCCATAACGCATCATCAATCTTCTTGGACCAATCCGCCTGATTTGCATTCACCGTTTTAGACAAGATACTCTTTATCTCTCAGTTGGAGACTTTCACTTACCCACTAGCTTGCGGGTGATAGGGAGTCGTGACCTTGTGAGTAATACAATACTTGCTAAGTTAAGTGTCGACATTCTCGCTGCAAAAAACATGACCCCCATCGCTTATGATTGCACATGGAGTACCAAATCTTGTAAAAATATTCTTCTCCAAGAAAGCCACTACACTTTTAACCTCTTTGTTGGGTAAGGAAATAACCTCAACCATCTGGATACATAATCCACCGCGACCAAAATGTATGTGTTTACACAAGAACTCACAAAATGGCCCATAAAGTCAATGCCCCAAACATAAAAAATATCAATCTCCAAGATGGTTGTAAGAGGCATCTCATTTTTCTTCGAAATTTCACCAGCCCGTTGACATTCATCACATCTTTTCACCAAGTCATTTGAATCTTTATAGAGAGTCGGATAATAGAAACCACAACTTAGAACTTTAGCCACCGTTCTTGTTCCACCATGATGAACACATACGGCGAAGAATGAGAAGCTCTAGGAATATCACCTTGCTCTTCTTCAGGAACAAACCTCCTAATTACCCCATCCGTGAAAATCCAGAAAAAGGTATGGCTCATCCCAATAGTAGTCTTGACAATCAATTTTGAGCTTCTTTCTTTGGTTTGAAGAGAACTCATCTGGAATAATACCGCTCACAAGAAAATTTGCCAACTCCACAAACCACGATACCTCTTTCATCGATTGCACCAAAAGTTGCTTATGGGGGGAAGCATTTGTTTGTTTGCTCCCCCAACACGTATCCACAAAACCCTTCTAATGTTTATAAGAATTTTGGACTTGGTGTCCCGGTGAAGTAGCCTCGTTTCTTAGGCAAAGTGAGCATCACATTGGTAATTGAAAAGTTTCCCGCCCTAATGCAAAGGGGGACAATTGCACGAGCTAACCTTCATTTGCCAAAATCTGGTGTTGTGCCGCTTGTGGTTGTGGTGGTGGAGGTGGGGTCACGTTGTCTTGTTGACCACGACATCGACGATTTTGTTGCGGAGCTTGAGGCATGTAATCTAGTTGTTCCTCTGGGAGTTTACAGTTAGTATTAAGGTAAATAATTGAAGAGAGAAATGTGAAATAGCCAAATCAAACTTCCAAAATAAAATGCTGATTGTTATCTAATTTAACACTTAGAACTGGACTAAGTAAAAGCAACTAGAGAGTAAATTGTTTTTGGTGTTTTTTAACAATTGAGGAAAAGCCTAGGGATGTAACCTTCACCGTAGTGTAAACCTAATGAGTATACTAAGTTAATGCTTTTTTGGTAGATCGGGGTGTATTATGAATCTCAATTCTCAAGTACCCACTCAACACCTCTTGGTTATATAATGGCTATGCCCAAATTAGCTTTCTCAAGTTCAAATAGGCAGCAGCCTAAGCAATTGATATGAGTCCAAGTCGGGTTTTCCCTCAAAAGGTTGGGGTACAACCGTAGATAAAATCTAGCTACTCATGCTCGAAGGAACAAAAAACAAAAAAGAAGAAGTAATTGAAGACGTAAACTACAATTAAAAGATAATAGTATTGGATCTTCTCCAATTTTAGTCACAACTTTCCCAAAATGGTAAATAATAACTGCTACAGTTACTAGAAATACAAATATTGCACAAAAAAGTGTTTCCTGTCTATGTAGAGTGTCCAGAATTTTGCTGACAAAAATACCCTTTGGGAGGTTTTGCGGTGGCACAATTTCATGTGCGGACCGCACAATTCCATGTGTGCACCGCACTTTTCTTCTCCTCTTTCATGAGGAGGAAATATGCGGCTGCAGAATTATCTCTGTGGCTGCACTTCAGTTTCTGCAGTTGCACTTCAGCTTTTACGGTCGTACACTTTTGTTGCAGACCGCATTTTCAAGAGGCTTCACACTTGGTCTTTTGGACCATTTCTAAACTTATCAAACTTTGTCAGTGCATCCAGCTTTTGCAGCCGCACAATTTAGTGTGCGGACTGCGTTTCTACAAAACTCCTCAGAGGCTTCAGGGCTTCATCTGCGGTCACACTTCTTTTTCTTTTGACCACATAATCATCTTTGGTCACAGAAGTGCGGACCATACTTCTGCTTGCATTACTATTTTTTGCCTTATTGAGCTGGAATACTCCTCGTTGAGATAGATATCTTCGTTAAGATCCAATATTCCAACATGCCTGAAATTTCCACAATTTTGTACTTTGAAAACAAAAATCACTACTTTCAGACTAAAACTAAAGCAAGAAGGTACTAATAAGTGGTTAAAATCAGCACTTATCAGGCCCCTCCAAAGCACCATCATCGACCCGATCTGCTTAGACATGAGCATTCGAACCTGTCTATACAAATTAGCCACCGATTCTTCTTCATAAGAGACATTTTCATCTAACTGCATTGTACTGAAGTCCAAAACATGCGACTCGTCTTCATGAAATTTCCGAAGCATTGAAACATGAATCACTAGATTGGTCTCCCGAAAGACTAACAGGCAAAGCATGTCAATAATCAACCTAGCCAACACTCTCCTCTACCTTAACCAATAAACCTCTTCAACTTGTCCTTCTTTCCAAACCTCATCACGCCATTTATATGCGAAACACTAAAAAGAACCTTCTCACCAATCATAAATGCCACATCGTGAACATTCTTGTCTGCATAACTCTTTAGCCTGAACTGAGATGTGTGAAGCCACAAACTCCCTTCATGTTAGAAACTAATCACACTAGCATCCAAAATTAATAACGCATACCCTCAATATATTCTCAAGGATTTGAATAGTCCACTCGGACTGTCTATCCGTCTACGGGTGAAATGTAGTATTGAGATCTACCTTTGTGCCCAAATCATTCTGGATGACCCTCCAAATATGAAATATCAATTGCGTTCTACAGTCTTAAATGATAGAGACAGGTTCACCATGCAAGCGAACAACCTACCTGATGTAGATCTGAGCCAACTTCTCTAAAGTGTAAGAAGTCATAACCGGAATTTAATAAGCTGACTTGGTCAATAGCTAACAATGACCCAGATGGAAACAAACTTCCTCAAGGTCAATATATCAATCTCTCAAGCAAACCACTTAATTTTTTATGCTCATACTTGACATATTGACATTCCAAACACCGTGAAACATGCCCCACTATGTCCTTCTTCATCCTTCCCCACCAATAATGCTGCTTCAAATCACGGTACATTTTCGTAGCACCCAGGTTAATAGAATACCCCAAATTGTGAGCCTCCTCAAGAATTAACTCTCTCAAGCCATAAACATTAGGAGCACAAACCTGATCCTGAAGTCACACAACACCATAATTCCCAATACCACCTTCTTAGCACCACCTTGTCCTTAGGTACCAACAAGTGTGGATCATCATACTGATGATCCTTGATATGCTCAAACAAGGACGATTGCGCAATAACACAAGCAAGAACTCTGGTAGGCCTAGAAAATATCCAGTCTCATAAATCTATTAGCCAAGGCCTGGACATCCATAGCAAAAGGCCTCTACATAGCTAGAATAAATGCCATACTCCCAATTCCCCTTGATTCTTACTCAAAGCATCCACTACCATATTGGCCTTACCCAAATAATACAAGATAGTGATATCATAATTCTTTAATAGCTCCAACCACCTCCCTAGATTCAAATTCTAATCCTTCTATTTAAACAGATGCTGAAAACACTAATGATCAGTATAAACCTCACAAGACACGCCATACAAGTAGTGCCTCCAAATCTTGAGTGCGTAACCAATAATTGCCAACTCCAAATAATAGACCAGATAATCCTTCTCATTGGGCTTCAACTAGCACAACACATAGGAAACTACCATACCCTCCTTTATCAACACACACCCAAGGCTAAAATGCAAAGCATCACAAAAGACAATTTACATTCCCAATTTTGAGGGCAATACAAAAAATGGAGCTCAAGCAAAAGCAGTCCTGAGCTTTTGAAAGCTCTCCTCGTACTCGTTAGACCATCTGAAGGGAGCAACCTTATGAGTCAAATTGGTCAATGGAGAAGATGAGGATCTTTCCACAATGTGACTATAGTAACCAGCCAAACCCAAAAAAATCCTAATCTTTTTAACTGCAGAAGGTTTGGGCCAACTCTGTACTGCCTCTATAATGACCTGTCAAGTCATTTTGTATTTAAACCTTGTTCCCCTATTTTATTCTTCAAAATGATTCTTTTGATGCATTGTGACTTGCTTGGAAATGATTGGTCGTTTTCGGGAATGTTTGCGAGTGATTTGGAACACTTAATTCTATTTTAGAAGCTAAAGTTGTTATAGTGGACTAAGGTTTGACGTTTCAGTGAGCGAACACGTATTGGTGATTTGATAGTTCCAATAGATTCATATGGTGATTTTGGACTTAGCTGTATGTTCGGATTTGGATTTGGAGTTTCTAAGAAGGTTTTAGCCCTATTTGTCAAAATTTGAAAAATTAAAGGTTTGGAGAGTTCATAGGTTTGAAAAAGAGTTGACTTTGATATTATTGGGTTATTACAGTGGTTCCAGGACTTGCAATAGCTTCATTTGGTTGAATAAATCTTGTGTGTAAAGTTTAGTTGTGATACGAGGCGTTAAGCATGAATCGAACGCTTGGTTGGAAGTTTAGAAGCTTATGAACTTAAGAGAAGTTTAGCTTGCGGTTTGACCTTTGATTTGTAGATGTGATGTATGTTTTTAGAAGCTTTGGATAGGTTCGGCTAGTATTTATGGACTTGTTGGTATGATTTAATGGGTACTGGGTGGCTCGGGTGAGTTTTGGACCACCCGGAGCATGCTTGGTGTTGCAGATTTTGCTGGTCTCTGGTGTGAATTACGACTGCAGAGAAAGTCTCGCAAGAGCATCTTTCCTTTCCCAAACTATTTTTGCAATATTAAAATCATGTGCTTCTTTTACAGGTTGGGTGAAAGAAACAGGATTTTGTGAGGTAGTAGGAAAACTAGAAAAGCTATAATCAAATTTAGGTGGGGAATATGCTTGTGGCGACATAAGGAAACCGATAGGTTTTGAAGGGAAAACTGGGTTCTTTTGTGACTCAAAGTTTTCATTTCTCAAAAGTTGAATTTGTTCCCTGATGGAAATTGTCTCCTTTTGTTGTTGTTGGAAGAACTTGAAAAGTGAAGTTCCTAGTGGACAAATCTCATATTGTAGATTCACCAACCTTAGTTCCAGGGCTTTGATTAGTCCTGCATGGTGACACGATGTCTGCTCCACTTTTTTCTCAATTGTTTCTACTTTGCTCATCATTTTGTTTTTTGGATGAGCCACCTTCTTTGTGGTATTGCCCATGTTGTTAGTACTTTGTTTTGGAAAATGGAATTTTCTGATTGCCAGTTCGTTGTTGCTTCGATATCACTCGTT